>CM071619.1:12264482-12431982 GCA_036365135.1 Miichthys miiuy | reverse complement strand
CAGGACTGCAGTCTTGTAGTTTTCTCAGGTAAGCAAATTTTAATAGCTTTATATACTTTTATGCAGTTTAATCTATAACATGATTGCATGTTTTGCAAATCAAATCTCAAACTACAGCTGTGAAATAAATGTAATAGAGTAAGAAATATAAAAAGTACACTGAATTATTTAATTACTTTCCTCCGCTGGTATAGATGTTTGTTGTTTTGACGCGTTTTGGGTAAAAAAAAAAAAAAAAAAATATACAAAAAAAATATGGAGAACATGATTCAGCATTTAGTTCTGATGTCATTGTGTGTCCACAGGAATGTGTACAAGGACTACCGTCAGCTGGAGCTGGCCTGTGAGAGTCAGGAAGACATTGATGCTTGGAAGGCCTCCTTCCTCAGAGCCGGAGTTTATCCTGAACGGGTCACAGTAAGATTTTAATACACACATATACAAGCTAAGGGTACTTGTAGGAAGATGTATGTAGTAAGCTGATATTTCTCCATTAATGAACGGACTGATTGCATTCCATGAACGCAACACATTATTGGCCATAAACAGAAAGTAGAGCTATTATCATTTTGTTTGTTTTTTCATATGACTGTTGTTGTGATGGTGTTTTTTTGGAGTCTATTTTAATGTTGTCAAGTCTCTCGTGACACTGTATCTGTCCTCTTTCACTGTCGTCATCGCTGTTTCAACTTATAGGAGAAGGAAGGAAAGGTATGTTATTTTGGTCTGCATCCTGCATTTTCATCATTTTGTTTGTGTTATATAACTCTTCACCTTACAACAGTTATTTTGGAAGACGTTATTTGACATCAGCTCTGATGATTTATGTGTTTAACATCTTATATTACTGACAGACCTCAAATAGTCAGTAGTTCTTCAGAGTTACCAGCAGAGCCAGGAAATTCAAGTTTCTATCTCTCGGCATGAAATCTGTGCTGTATAGTTTGTTCTTGGAGACTATGTTCATGTAGCATCCAACAGAAAATACTACTACCATAACAATTCTTGTAATATTATTAAAATACTTCTGAAGTAAAAAGAAGTTTAAGTTTTAAAAGAAAAAATCAAATGAGAAAGAAGCCACTTTGCTGTGTAATTCCCATTTCTTGTATGTTGTATCTACAGTGTTTGTTTCTTTAACTCTTCCTTGCTGAAGCCAAACTTTAGTTAACTGCTGTATCCTCTGTCCCACCTCCCATATTTATCCTCGCAGAGTGACGGCGGTGATGAAAATGGCTCCGACAACTTGATGCACAGCATGGACCCTCAGCTGGAGCGGCAGGTGGAGACCATCCGTAACCTTGTTGACTCCTACATGGCCATCGTCAACAAGACCGTCCGCGACTTGATGCCGAAGACCATCATGCACCTCATGATCAACAACGTGAGTCATCAACTGCCAACTCTTTCAGATTTATATATGTTCCTAATGTAGAAACTTGAACTTTCATCACAAAACATGATTTTGTGCAGACTAAGGAGTTCATCAACGCGGAGTTGCTGGCTCAGCTGTACTCGTGTGGCGACCAGAACTCACTGATGGAGGAGTCTCAGGAGCAGGCCCAGCACCGTGATGAGATGCTGAGGATGTACTATGCCCTGCGGGAGGCCCTCAGCATCATCGGTGACATCAGCACAACCACCGTAAGCACCACCATGCCGCCTCCCGTGGATGACTCCTGGCTGCAGGTGCAGCGGAGCGGCTCCGGAGGAAGGTAAGGCACGATGTGAACAGACAGGAAGAGCATTGGTTAGTGAGAGCAGGTGGTTTTTCCATCGTCAGGTCTTGAGAACAGTTAAGAACATTGAGAAATTCATCATCCATCACCAACTGACTTCATCCTTGTTGCTGCTCCCGATGTGTTCAGATTACACTACAGTTTCTCCTCCCTCTTTCTTCCAGGTCTCCAGCCACCAGTCCAACTCCAAACCGCAGGGCTCCACCTGGACCTCCTGCCCGCCCAGGCTCTCGTGGGCCTCCACCTGGACCTCCTCCTGCAGGGGGACCCCCTGTTCCATCTCGCCCGGGGGCCTCTCCGGACCCTTACAGCGGGCCACCGCCCACCGTGCCCTCTCGGCCTAACCGCGCACCCCCAAGTGTGCCCAGGTAAGTGAAAACGCGAGAGGTCTCTCGAAACAAGCAACCCTTCTTCACACCGACGTATTTCACAGTGTGATTCGATAGGTTTTAGAAGGAATAACACCAAAACCATAGCTTATAAAGTAAGTCATTAAGTAAGTACAAGTAAGTAAGTAAGTATGACAAATAACAAGCTGGCCAACCTGAAGTGTGGATACTCTCTGTTACTAAGGGGGATGTGAAGACACCTGGATGAGGGGATGAAGGAGGTAAATGACAGTGAAAGAGATCTGGTTGTGATAGAAGATAGGTGAATAGATGAATAGAACCCTGAATAGATGGATAGACCGTGATATATAACTCATGATCAGTGGACTATTTTGCGCTTTTTCTCTTGGTTTGGGTCCTTCCTTTCACCTAGACTTTCTGCCACTACTTTAAACTTTCAACACACGGTTAAGCATCACCAAGGATCGCTAACAATCCACTCATATTCATCGCTTACACCCAACTCACTGTGAATGAGTGTTAGAGGGGACTTAAAAAAGTGTTTCTTTTCTGTTCTTCATTAACTTTGCACTTGTGAAAAACTGCCTTGTGCTTGCCTGTGTTTGTGAGCTAGCTAACGTTTTTTTTTTTTATCCCGGATCTATTCGCTGTCAGACTAGCGGCTTGCCTCTTTCAAAGTAGGAGACACTAACGTTGCTAAGCAAAGCTCTCACTGGAAAGTGTCACCTCAAAATCAAATGGTGGAGTACTTCGAAAACCCTCAGTCGAAATCCTCAATGCCTCAAAGTGAGAGCTGAGCACATGTGACTTTGGTCATTTCCTGCACTGTAACTGTTTGCACTCCTTTTCTCTTATCCTCCTCTTCATCCCTCTTTTCCTCACCACACCTCTGTCCCACACATGACTATGGTTCCTTCTACAGAATCACTATCACTGACCAATGAGGACTAGCGTTTCTGGTACGTTGGGTACTGTCCACCATCATCATAATCATCATCACCTTCCTTCTTCCTCCTCTTCCTCCTTTCACCGCATGCCATTTTTCTTTTTTTTTCTCACTTTTCTTTTCTCTTCTCAGAGCGCTGCATGGCAAACACACACCCAGTTCAGATGGTGTGTGTGTGTGTGTTTGCATCAGTGTTTGAGCCTTTTGGAGTTGATGCTGATTTTTGAATTTTTTTTTTTATTGAAGGGGGTATCAGACTGTCACAATGTTTCAACGTGTGTTGTGAAGAAGGAATTTTCTCTCAGCAGCAACGGGTTTAGACAGGAGTCAACTCAAAACAAAACTCAAATGTCGAAAACTTAAAGATTATTGTTTTTGTGTTGATGTTGTATGTGATGTACGTAGACCATGACATCCCACCCATCACTAAATTTGTCTCCAAGTGTCTGATGTTGTCCTCCAGAGTTATTTGTATATCACTGTTCAGTACAGAACTTAGCAAATGTGCAGCTAGCACTATTGGTGACTCTCAATTGAACCTTTATCCAGAGAAATGCCTGATAGTTTTTTCCTTCTCAGGACTCTAAAAATAATTTAAATTAAACAATCTGATAGAGGAAGTAGTGGGAGCTCTTTTGGTTTCTAGACCAATACCACTTTCATGTCTGTACAGTAGATATGTAACTACTGCTAGCAGTCTGTTAGCTTAGCTTATAATCAGGATAAAAATCAAGGGGAAACAGTTAGTCTACCTCTGTCAAAAATTAAGAAGATCCACCTACTAGCATCTCTAAAGCGCACTAATTAATACTTTATGTCTAGGTCTAAGTTATGTTATGTCTATGTTTCTTTAACTGAACAAATACCACAAATACACACTGTGATTGTGTGCTGGAGTCTTCACGTCAAAGTTTGGCTACCAGCAGAGGTTTTGCGTCTGACACAAGACTGAATCAGGTCAAATGTCTGTTGGAAGTACCTTCGTTTTTATTATACAGAGAATATAAATATAATAATATATAATATAATGAACATCAAACTCTCAGCAAGAATGCAAATAAGTGTTTTCCCCAAATTTTAAAGCAACATTGTGTAGAATTTTTTTGATTTTTGATTTAGTGCCACCAGTTTCAGAGAACAAATACCACCGTATTAAATATGAACAGTATTTACACGTATATTTGTTATGATTAACTATCAAAAACTAGCAAGACTTAGCAGCCAGCTAATATTACTAAGTAGTCCAACAGCAAGAAGACCAGCTCGGCCTGTTTTTCAGCCTTTTATTTCATGAACAACTCGCCAACAACTATATGTCAGTCGCAGATTTAGTCTTATCCAGCGGCCTCTTGCCTCCTGTTTCTTCTTAGCGTCCTCCATCAGCATCTCTTTTCCATTATGTCCATAGAGGCTGCTGAGCCCGGTTACATTGCCTGCTTGCCCAGCTCCGGTTCTGGCACGACAGTGGCTCCACTCCCCGTCAGCATTCGCCCGTGTCCCAAGTCTAAAAAAGCTTCCTCTTTCCAGTGGTCCAAAACACCTGTATTACAAACATTACCACTCCCCAATGCTCTGAGCTCGAAGCTCAGCTAACAAACTGAGCTAACATTAGCTAACAGAAGCTATGTATCTTTACTCTCCATCAGGAAACTCTGTAAATCACAGAGAGCTGATGTGCAGCAGCCAGAGAACATCAGAGGGAAAGCAGAGAACAATTTCTTCATAAAATATGATCCAGCTTCACCAAAATCAGTGAAATAGTTGATGGTGTGTGACTTAAGCGTTATGTACTTCTCGTGGGTGATTGCATCTGGAGCACAAAGTTAAAGTGTGGGAACAGGTGTGTGAAGTGAAGTGACAACATTCGCCTGATTATATGTCAATGTAGCATCAAAGTGATTTAAAACTGTTATTTTATGGTAGGAAAGTTACACAATGTTGCTTTAAAGTATTTGTACATGAGTGACAGAGTTTAATAAATAATCTATATCAGTGCATGCTACTGTAATTAGACAGCACTCAGATGTGGAGTAATACTGCCTGCATTTGGCCTCAACTGCAAACATACATTACCTGCATCGTGACCATGTTAACTGAGCCTGATATCTTTGTGATGTTGTTTTCGGGTCTCCCTCCATGTGTTACCTCATGATATAGGTGGTTGTCAGTGTGGGTGAAAGTATATCTGTGTACGTGCATGAATTTACACATGGGGGCCCTGAAATAACAATATGTAAGTATAACGGCTAACATGAACTTTAAACGAACTGCAAAGACGTAGAAAACACTAATCCAACCTGTCCTTCTCTTCTTTGTATCTGTTCCTGTGTGTCCATGGCAGTCGGAGACCCCCGCCTTCTCCAACCCACTAGACCTCTGAGCTTCTCCCTCCCTCCTCCGTCCGTCCGTCCCACCTCTGGATGAGAGGACAACAGTGCCACCTTCCTGTCGTTTTCTGCCACACCTGACCTGAACCGGCTCCCTTCTTCTTCCTGCTCCCTTACAACAAGCCACGTCTCTCTTTGTCTCCCTAACTCCCCCCCTTCCTCTCCTCCTCTCCTCTCCACATGTCACACACAGATGCAGAATACTTGAAACACACCCGCATGACTGACAGAAAACCATGCTGCACCCTCAGACTTTAAACAAACTAGGTAGAGAATATGAGCAACAAATTTGTGAGTGTATGCGCACATGTGCATGCACACCGCTTACAGGAATACACACACACACACATATATATATATATATATAAGCAAATACATACGGCATATTTGTTCCTGCTTATAGGTGGGAGACATTTGCAAACTTCAGCATGACACTTTGCCTGAGTATTACTTTATACTCCAGCCTTTTTAATGGGTATTCTGGCTGCTGGCTGACTTATTTTTACCTGGATTAACATTTGTTTTATTGTTTTTTTTTTCTTATTTCTTTTTTTATATATAAAGGAATACTTTTTCTCACAGCATTTCAGGCTATGAGGTGATTAATTTTTGAGGTATTTCCCTGGGGTCCTCATCTTTATGATTTCTCTTTCCCTCCTCCCTCGGTCATTCAGCCACGTAAGGTCTTCTTTTATTTTCTTTTTCTTTTCAACGAACAGCCGGCCAAACAGGAGCGGGCCCTCTCGCCCTGAGAGCCACCATTCGACTCTTAGAAGTAGAACCCCTCCCATTCTCCCTTTTACCTCCTATCTTCTATGCTAGTTTCCCTATCAACTTTAAAACAGACTGCAATCTCCATCACTCACTCTCTCAGCTTGCACGAAGGAAGAGGCCTTGAAACGAAATAAGGGAGGGAAAGGACTCCTCACCCTCAGATACCTGGACAGACAGGGGCTGCTACTCTTCATCCTTTCTTTCCTTCCTCCTCTTCTTCTTTTTCCCTTTGCATTAGGACTGGAGGGGCGATCATCTGAGGATCCTTCTGGACTTTTATGCCTATATAGACTTCAGAAGACCTCTCTGTCACTGTCACTAAATTCACCTGAGTGTGGACAGCCAGATAGTTCACACAACTGTGTCGCAACCTCAAAAACGCTGCTGTCTATGCTTCCACAGAACCTATGCAACAAAGAAAACGGTTTCCCAGTCTTTTTTTCTGGCTTGAAGTGGTGCCTCCCATGGTTCTTTCCCCATTTTCCTCCTCTCCTTTTCACAAAAAAAACATTGTTACTGCGTTATCTTATTGAGGCGGGATCTAAATAGAAAGTGCAATATATGGAAGGGCTTTCTGCAGAAGCTCTGCATGACAACAGTCACACAAGAATCAGTACATTTTTAACCGAGTGGAAGGGAATCTGTGGCCTGGGTGGCACCCTGAGACTGTTAGCTCCTTATGTGTCCTATGTATTCAGAGGGGAATGAGGTCTCTAATGGGGGAGGTTTGAAATATTTGAAGTGTGATTCTAAGTCAGCCTTGATCACATTATACGTCGAATATTCTGATGTACTAACAGGACAACTTTTCAAGTTAAGATCTGTAATTCATTGACTGTTTTTTTTTTCCTCTTTTCTTTCTTCTCTCAGCGGTCACGGGGGTGAGTGAGAATGTGAAAACAGCCACAGTCTATGCATAAAATCAGTCGCTCCTCCCGTTTCACCCTCATATCGCTGTCTTGAGAGCCTGTGAGTTCAACCGACAACCCACCTTTTCACCTTTTCCCACTGAACTCTGCTGTCAGTGCGACGTATTGTATTTTGACCCAAGCAAAAAATAAATAAATAAATAAAATAACAACCCACCAGCCACAAAAAATCCACCTCTGTACCTCAATTGATGTCATTCTAACCATTTAAAGAAACACTCCAATGACCCCTTGTGCATCTTAGTACTCACAAACACAACAAAGCATATTATACTTATTTAACAGTAAATAGTTTATGATGGACATATCTTAATGTGTTATTATGTATATGTGTGGTGCATCTTATGGGACTTGTACTTCCACTGTCTAGAGATTTTAGTCTGCAATGTATGACATTTGTGAATATTTAAATTATTATGAATAAATGTGTAAGGAAATAATATTTAAAAAAAAGTGAAATGAAAAAAAAAAAGTGTAATGCAGTGATGTATACGGGCGTTGGCAGGTTGTTTGATACTTTAGCTTGTAGTGGAGAGTTTTTTTTTTTTCTTTTTCTTTTCTTGTCTCTGTGTGTAGAAGAGCAGAGACAGTGTGAATGTGTGAACTCCTGCAGTCCTACATCTTATTCAAACTGCTGTGGATTGAACGATGACTTTAACCTGCAGGATTGCTGTGCTTTGTCAACACATTAAAAACCTCAGTGTACTCAATGAAGTCTCCTCTTTGTCTGTTTTTAATAAGCCTTTTTTAATGAATGATAGTGGAGAAAACGCAGGTGTAAATAAACAGCGGCTGAAGTCCATTTAGCTACTTTAGTTCAGTGCATTGTTAATATTATCAGCACTTGAACTGTCTTTGCCACCAAAGTCACATGCGTATTATAGATGGACAAATCAAGACACGATGTGTTTAAGTTGCTCAATCAGTTTTATTCAGGAGAAGGGGAGAAAATATTACTCAAGGAAAAAAAAAAAATCAGTAAGCTTCTGTCAGAAGCAGCCCTCGAACAAATCAGTTCTCTGAATGATCCTTCATTTCAATCAAACACACTTCTATCTTACATTAAAACTGATTAGTTGAGACACTAACTTATTCCAAATAAATAGAATATTTTTCTTTTTTTTTTTTTTAGTCAATCTTTGTATTAAATCACAGCCAGTCAGTAACCGCCGACACCCCGACTCCAAACTAACAGACATACACACACTGCCAGTAAACATGGCAGAGCAGCTTTCCCCCACACACCAGGCATAATGAATATACAATATGTTACACAGTTACAGTATATACACCACCTCTTTTACAGTAAAGACAATAAATGCGTTCTCATTTCTATGTGTTTCAATCACGCATAACATATTTACCGTGAATTAGAAATCGTGGGAAGTTCCTTTTATCCACAATGTTTTATTTGATATTTTACAAGCCCCCCCAAAAAGACACTAAAAGGATTTTATTGTATATTTACCTCTTGGTCTGCCCACTCCCAAACACAAAATGAAGGAAAAAATCATATTTATTTAAATCATATTTTGTGGCGTGTTTCAAAGGAAACCAAAAAGTGACCGAATGCTACAAAGGGAGGAACTTTTAAAAATCAACAATGAGAGTGACCACAGCATTTACTAACAAAGTGCTGTGGTGGTTTAGGGTAGACGCAGTGCTGTTTACTTTCCCGGAATGACACCAAATACATACGGCCTCCATATACCTTATATTTTAATTACATCTGACTTCCTATAATTGGCTTAAAATACCAGAATTTGCACTAAAGCCTTAAGTCCTGTTGCCTGTTGTTTAGTGATAAATATGTGTGCAATTTAATAATTGAGCAAATGTGTCAATAAAAAATCAAAGACATCCAAATAAGAGGGTGAAAATATCTCCATGACTTACACTGAGACCCTCACATACTTGGATATTAAAATCATGGAAAGACTCTCAACAAAACAGAGGCCTCTGCCATGATTTCATCTGAAATGGGGAATGAGCTGTGATAGCGTAGCTCTTAGTTATAAAGGGAAAGAGCTCTACACTGAAGATCCTCCAATCTACATTTGTGAATATGAGCATCTCTCTCTTAAAGAAGGATGAAATCGGTCCAGATGTTGGGATTCTGTTAATGCCCAAAGATTAATTCAAGTGTTGTTGGTCAAACGTGACAAATTTGACTGGTTTTCTTTTCCAGTTTTTGAAAAGAGTTGTTCATTTTCTCAAATCCTGATTGGTCCCTCTCGTCTAGGAATAACATCACGACTTCATGACATGGGCAATCTCATTTATTACACCTTCTGCTCGTATTTACACAGCTTCCTCCTTCATCCTCCAAGTGCAACAATGCACGCAAACACACACCGACGCTCTCCCAAGTTAGATTTGCTTCATCTGGAACCCTCAGCTTAGGTGAATGGCTTCATAGGATTCCCTTTTTTTCTCCACAGAAACTGTTAAACCCAGCTAAGAGGCTCTATGGTAGAAACTTCATCTGTCCAACCAGCCACAGAGGACAGACCTGAATCAGAAGCTTTGTACAATTTTAGTGCAATCATACTTATATAATCTGATAGAACTCTACAAAAAAAAGGTATAACAGATGCAACTTCATCCGAAGGTGGTTTGGATTACACTCTCTCTCTCACACACACACACACACACACACTCACACACACTCACACATTCCAGTTGTAAAGGATGTGCATTAATTCATCTTTGATATGTGGAACAACAAGCAAGCGTAACAGAACAGGCTCTTATTAATAGTGTGAATTTGTTTAGGAACTCAAAGACCCCATGAAATAGAAGTTATGGATGAGCAGCTCTAATGAGGACAAAAAATATATTTTCATGACTTGAGTGATGAGAGTATGGACTGAGTTTGCGATGAGACCTGCCGAATGCCTCAGAAGAAGAAGACTTATGAATGCAGATAAAGAGATTTTAACACCATACTTCTTGTAACTTCCTCTAGTGACTGCACCTCTGTATCACGCCAACTGCAAAGATTAAGTTGAACTTGCCGAAAACAATAAAGAGCAAAGCAGCCCCTAGATATTTATCTGGATTAGAAGATGCCATGCTCTCTCTGTTTCAGCAACTAATGGAAAAAATACTGCCTTAATATCTTTGACTAAAATTTGTTTCTTCACAGGGTCTTTAAATTGCATCTTTGCATCCCCCCCTATCTTTTCGTAACTGGTGGTGACTTCTCTCAGTCTTTCGGGATGTTTGACATCACAACACAAACGCTTCACATATATTAAACATTTCGCACTGTACAAACAGACGACTTATTTTCAGTGTTTCGGAGAAAACGACAACGTAGACTAACAGGTAGTTTTAGGAACAGTACCAATCTGCGACACCTGCCTCCTGCTTCCTGGACCTGATCATGTAACTAGCGAGCTTGTGGCTTTCAAACAGAACAGCGCTTACGGTTCAAAAAAATAATTATGTGCACTGAGTTTCTTTACCGACTTCAACTTATGCCTCGCTCTTCATCTCTTCTCGCTCACCATCATCAGTTCTCCTCACATTTAGTCATTACAGAAACACACAGGTAAATATTTGGGTTATTACATTCAAACGCGATGCTCTTTTTTTTTTTTTTTGGCATTTGTACAGTGAATTGTGTAAAACTGAGGTTTGCACTAAAATAAAGTCACACACAAACTGGCTGCTAATTTTTTTGACAGCTCTTTAAGTACTCTATCAGCGAGGAGGCAGAATATACAGCCCCTTTATTGCACTTTGTGTAAGACAGGAGACGAGAGGAAAGATGGGAACTAAAAATTGCGGGAAGGAGAATAATCAGATTGTGTTAAGGAATACTGATTATCACTACTCTGGGAAGAGCATCATAGACAAAGAAAAACAAAAACAACAAATAGAAAATACTTTTTTTAACCATGCACACATGGTGCCAACACAGAACAGAGAGGGGGCATTTTGATGTAACTGGGTCAAAGATGTTCCCATATCTGTGACCAAGTATTTGTGAATATGATAAATAAGCTACAAATATGGTAAACTGTGGTGTTTAATATTCCCCAGACTTCAAGACATGTCCAATATCTTACACATACACACACACACGCACACACACACCAGCCTCTGTCACAACCACACCTCACACCACCAGGATCTTGACTTCATCCTGTTCGTCAGGCCGGTAGAAGAAGGGGATGCAGGGGTTCTCCCCGAGGAAGGGGGGTGATCTTAGCGCTCCCTGGGGGTTCTGGATCTCCTGCAGCAGCTGCATGATCTGCTGGGCTGTGCCGTCCTCTTTGGGTCCCATGGGCTTGGAGTCGGACTGGGCTGACCCAGTTGGAAGCATCTGGGACGAGGGGGCTTCTTGGCCTGTAGTAGGCTCTGACAGAGGAATGACCTCCATTTCTTCTGCAGCAGAGACAGAAAAGTTATATTGAGTTATATTAAGTGTATTAAAAATGAGAGCAGACAGTGTTTGTGTTCTTGATACAAAGAGCAGTAAATACATATTGTTTACATGGACTGCACTTATCTGACTTTAGTCTAAGACATTTGCATGACGCTGCAGAATAGCCAGACTAATGACTAAAGATGCAGACACAACATCGTGCCACAATGTCACTTTAGCGCCAGTATTCTACCTCAAACTCCATCTCTGTGTTGTTGTTAATGTGGTATTTCCTTTTACAGTCGTCCTGTAAATTTTCTCCACGTTTCCCCGGTAATCACATTAGAGCCGCAAAAAGATTAGTCTTTAGTGCAATTATTTTGATTATCAATTGATTGTTACAGTAATCTTCTTTTAAAAAAAAAAAAGGCAGGAATGCTCTTTTCAGCCTCTCAAATATGTTTTCTCTTTATGTTTTCTAAGACATTTAAACTGAGAAAATAGGATAGACATTTTTCACTATTTTCTGATATTTACAGACTAAACAATTAAATGGTTAAACTAGAAAATGATCTGCAGGTAATAAAAATAATCATTAGTTGCGGGCCTATTTCAGACAGTATCACAGTACAGTGAATCGGGATTTTGTCAATTGCTGTATGCGCTGTATTAAGTTTGACAAAAAGCTGCATGATTGACATCTGATTCATTTAATATAATTAGTTTTTAATCTTATTTTAAAACTGCATGGCGAAATAATATAAGCAATGAAGGAGGAATCATGCTGATTGCTTAACGTCCATGTAAAAGTAGTCAGCTAATAAAAACAGCTCCTGTTGGATACATACGTCTCGAGAGAGAGAGAACACACCTAACCTCTGGAGCATCCTCTGGAAAACAAGCTTGTGTGTAATTGATTTTGAATTGATTCAAGCTGTAGCTTACCTGCTCCACTGACACCGTTAAACTCTGTGTGTGTGTGCGCTTGGTGCTCTGGGTGAGCGTGATCCTCCCCAATAGGAAGCAGGTCAGGGTTCACTGTGCCCACGCCGGCCACGGCTCCTGTGTAGCGGCTGTACCAGTCGTTCCTCTCGGCCACCAGCCTCATCACCAGATCCTGCAGCTCTGCCAGCTTCGCCTGGTGGATAGTGGACACACAATGTCAGTTTGGAGGAGCAGACAAAGCGGCTGTGGCTCTGACTGAACAAAAACCATCCTAATGTGTGACAAAGACCAGTGTTTGCTTAAGAACTGTTAGTGATTGTGTAGGAGATTTCTAAAGACTGCTTTCTTGACACAGCAGCTTATGTACTATCTGGAAATCTACACAGTCATGTACTGAAATTACCACACAGTGACAGCGAGGTTCAAGTGCTGACTGTATGATTTGATGTGGGCTGCCAACATTAAATGTAGAATTTCATGAAAATGTGAGAAAACTGAACAAAAACATGTCTTATTTCCTTTTATTGAAAATAAAAAAGCTGCTCAACACTACCTTCATCTCCTCCTTGTCTTGGGCCAGCATGCTGATGTACTGCTCCTTCTCATGGTGTTTCTGCTTCATGATGGCCCGCTGACTCTGGTACAAGGCTATGTACTCCCCTAGAAAGACACAGAACATAGTAACCGTGTGGTGATGAAGAGTTTTTCCGTCTTGTTATATACACTCAAACAAAACATTATTTGTAATCAAACTAATATTTACAACGAATATACCCCACTGTCTCACCTATAGTGTCTGTCTCTCCAGAGAGCTGGATGCAGCGGTGCTCTAGTTCCTCCACCCTCTCCTTCAGGTCAGCTTTTTCTTGCATGAGGGAGGTGAAACGCTGCTGAAGCTTCTCCATGGCAGCTTGCAGAGCTTGATGAACTTCCACCGGTACTCCTCCTTCTGTGCAGAGGACAGCAAAGTATACAGCCGGTTTACATTATGCACCTCATATCATTTTCACTTCATAAAAACACACACGTCGTTAAGTGTCCTTCTATACAGAGGTGCAGTCATTCTTTTCAGTCTTCCTCACCTGAATGTTCGTGACTGTGTTCACAGTGACTATGTTGGCCCTGAGTGTGATCATGCTCGTGATGCTCATGATGCTCGTGATGCTCATGGTGGTCATGATGCTCATGGTGGTCGTGATGCTCGAGATGGTGGTCATGAACAGGTTTGTGGCTGTAATGTTGGTGCTCAAGGCTGAGGGCCAACGCGGTCTGGTGCCGGGCTGCCATGTGGAGCCTGTGCTCTTCCTCCAGTTGCCTTCTGGTCTCATCCCTCTCCGCCTCCAACTGAGCCAAAGCTCCTCGGATAAACTCCTCCTGCAAAGGGTGGGGTGTACAGAAGGTGGTTGGAGGGAGGTGATGAAGAGGGTCAAATGAGGGAAATACCAAATGTTTGTCTCATACATAGTTGTTGTAAACCGTTTCTGTATTTTGCTTATCACTGATTGTTCTTTTTCCGGCATAAAAATAAATCATTCACACTGGCATAGTACTGGATGTATCGAGTAAATGTCAACTTTCAACTTTATTTCAGCCTTAATGTGTTTTACAAAGACAAAGCAAAGGAAAACGAGTAATCCTTAAAGCATATTTGCACAAGTAGTTTTTGTGGAAGAACATTTATCACCCTCCTCACCATCTCCTTCTGACTCTCAAAGTCTTCTGGGATAACTATGGAGGAGGACTTCTTTGGGCTCTCTTGCAGGGACTGACTTTCCACTCCATCACCTGGTGACATAATGACAAAATAAAAACTATTAACAGACTTAAACACAAAAGTGTCAAAATTGTTGCTGCTCTTATATTCCCTGCCTGTAGGTGGCACTGGTTAGACCAGACTGAAACTGCAGATTTGAAACGGCTACTGCTGCAGCTCCGCTATCAGAAGGTGTCAGATGCTGTCCATGACACTGTGTCCTTGTTTTTTGTAAAAGACTACAGTTTTTCAGTTTCTATGTTTCATTTCTATCAAAATAAACAATGTGAAACAAAAAAACTCTTATGCTGTTCATTATGTGGGTCATAACCCTGTGAAGGGAACTTGGAGTATATTTTTGGCACTGAATTTCAAAAGGTGAAGGGCACACGAGGAAATATAAACATGAAGAAGCTTGGACAAAGACGAAGGAAAGAAAGCTACAAACATCAGTAACAGAAAAATCTTACCTTGGTCTCTGGATGTCGGTGCTAGAGCTGAGCTGTTGAGCAGCTCCTTCACCTCAGCCTTCAGCTGCTCATTGTCCCTGGCTAACATCTCCAAATGCTCCTGCGGGGGGAGACAGAGAGTCATTCAAAACAATGATGGAAAAATAGTTCATGTGCGTTTCAGGGCGTCAGAGAGATAAAGTTACATACAGCATATAATGAATATACTGTATAATGAACTGACTCCAGATCTTTTAAAGCAGTCTCAACATATTTATAAGTGCATCATCATCATCATGTGAACAAGGCCTTATGAAATACACTGAAATACACACCTGCGCTTGTTTGAGCTGATTGTGACTGATCTCCAGTTGCACACGGCCCTGACTTTCATCGTGCTGCAGCCGGTCCATGAGCTGGATCTGCTGCAGATACTGGTGGTGGAGCTGTTCTCTCTCTGACGCCAGGGTCTGGTAGCCAGCACAGTACTGCTGCAGGTGGGCTACTACCTGGTCCCTCTGCTCCATCAACCCTTGACTCTCCTTACCTTTCAGCTCCAGCTGGAGCCAGGGGAACAAGGAGGAAAATGAATACCAAGGGAAGCAGAAAGAAAACAGCATCCATCTGCAGACATCTAACTGTGAGGGACCATACCTGCTCTTTGACGTTGTGCAGTTCCTCCTGCAGTTCACCCATTCTGCGAGCCAGCTCCTTTTTCACATGCTGCTCTGACTGGATGGCAGTGGTCAGCTCCATGTTCTCATTAGTCTATACGGATGAAGGAATTTTAGTTTAGTTTAAAAAGACAGCAGCTGTCCACCCACTTGGGTAATAATTATTATGAACGTACTTTCTGAATTTGTGAAATCTTTGTCAGCTTATTCATGAGACTCATAGTACAATAATTAACAACAACATGAAAAAAAGATACAAGACAAAGAAATTCTGACATAAAATGCATTTAAGGCAATAAGACCAGAAAGAAAAATGAATATGATCCCTGCAGAAATTTAGCAAGTAGAAGAGAAACTAAAGAAATACCAGGTATATAAATAACAGCACTTTCCAAATTTAAAGAGAACAGATGGACAGAGATTTCCAGCCTCACCAGTTTAACAAAACCGTTCTGTAGCTCAGCCAGCTGATCCTTCAGCGCACGGTTCTGGGTGAGAGCACGGCTAATGGTGGCCTTGTCTGACTGAACATCTTCCAGCATGCGCCGGCGGTCGTCTTCCTCCTGAGCTTGGTTCTCCACCTGCCGCTCCAGCTCTCCCAGACGCGTCTCCTGCTCTGCACAAAGGCGGCTCAGCTGCTTGTTATCTCGCAGCTGTGGGGAAATATTACAGAAGCTGGTTATGGAAACGTCAAACCTGAGAGTACTAATGATATCTGAAATATTATGCAGAGAACAGATACAGTTCGGTGTAACTTAAAATGTGGGCAAATTACTATTAAAATACTTAATAAGACATCTGTGTTTGGGTAAAATAGGCGTGTTAAAGCATGTGTCCATGTAATGTATACCTGAGCCTGGTACTGTGCAATAAGAGCGTCTTTCTCCTGTTGTAGAGTGTTGAGCGCTTCCTGCAGAGCCACCTCACTCTCCGATGGCCCTGAGGACTGAGGCTCTGCATCAACCTGAGCCTCTCTCTCCTGGGACAATAACGCTGGAGGAGAAGAAGGATAAATTCCCAAGTTTATTAATTTCGCGACTGAGAAATGCGCCAGACTATGGTAGCTGTGTCAGAGTACATTTCATTTATTTACTAGAACTTTTAACATTATGCTGAATTAAAGTCAATCAGATAGCTTATTTACCAGAGGTGTCCTTCACATCAAGGATGGAGCTGTAGAAAAGTAAGGAAATGGAAGAAGCACTACATTCAGTCAGGTCAGTGTGAAACTCTCACCTGCAGCATTTTTTAGCTCTGTGATGCTGGCCTCCAGTTCCTGGACTCTGTTGATGTTTCTGTCCCTCTCCTCTGCGACCAAAGACACCTGCACGGACACAAAAATGGACATAGATTGAATGAGATGAATTTATTTGACACACACACACAAAGACAAAGGAAACAACGCATAACACAATTTTTTGCAAAGCTATAGTCAAAACCATGATGCCTTATGCTGATGATACTGCATAGTTTACCTGTGTTAGCAGCTGTTCTGTTTTGTCCTTCCATACACGTCCCTCCTCCTGGATCTGCTCTGCGTAGCAGTCCCTCTCTGTCCTTAGCTGGGAAATTGACTCCATAAGCTACAACACAAAAACACCAAAATCATAAACAGGATAATGGTATTGACAAAAGACAACTTTCTGGTTTACAACCTTTATGTGTCAAATATTCACATATAGAAAGGAGGAAAAATAGGTATGGTAATCTCATGAGTCATTTGATGCAAAGGCAAAGAGGAAAGTGGAAATGACTGAGGCGCTGGAATACATTTCCATAAAGTAATGGTTGCAGGGATACTAGTTTCTTTACCTGTTTACACCAGAATAAAATAACTGTTTATCTCCCAAAGAGCCTCTAGCTTTTAGAATAAATATCACAACAATGTGCTCCAAGATTCCACTCAGACTCTTTGTACACAGACCTGGTGATTGTGCGCCTCCAGCTGCTGCTTCTCTTCCAGCAGTAACTGGACCTGCTGATTGACACTAGTGGGATCTGACTGACTGGAGCACTGGAGAGGAATAAAAAAGACAAACACTTGAATGAACTGCAGGTCATACATGAAAAACTGAATCTGGCTGCAAACAAAGATTTAAGTTTAACTTCCAGTTATTTGTAAGAGAATGATGAGTTTAAATGCATATGTCCTGTAAATTTGGGGCTTGTGCCTCAACGTACCTGTTGCAACATGAGGTCAGCTATCTCGAGCCTCTTACGAAGATCTTCCACCTCGAGCCTCATTGCTCCATTCTCCTGCGTACTCAGCTTTAGCTGCTCTGACATCTCAGAGTTCTGCTGCTTCGACTCGTCACTCAAATTGCTGCGAACACAGACACACATATGCAGAGATGATCATCGTTTCTAACCTAGCAGATTATAATAAAACTTTCTCATGGCATCAGTTACATTTCATACAATATGATGGACTTACTTTAGTCTAAACATCTCTAGCCTCAGGTTGTCTCTTTCCTTTTCAAGATCTTTGTTGTGCTAGAGACAAAAAAGGAAAACAATAATTAAAAAAAAAATAAAGATGATTAGCCAGCATGACAAAAACTAATAAAAAATAAAATAATTCGAAAGAACTGAAGTTAAGACTGACGGTTCTTCTGCTTTGTGCATGCACAAAGCTGATTGTGAGTTAAGAAAGTTTTTCATATGTTGCATAAGCATTACACGTGACTATGGGGAGTGATTACTGCAATATTCGTTACCTTTTCAAATTGTTTCTGCTGTGTTGAAACAGAGGAGAGAGTTCTCTCTAACTCTGATACTCTCTGCTTTGTTGCCTGCAGCCGGTTATTCAACTCCTCTGTCTCAGCTACACAAAAACACAAAGAGACACAGAGACAGGTTAACTAGAGCTCGAGTCTTGTCATGATGAAAATGATAACAAACACACACACACACACACACCTGTTTTCTGCCGTGCGGCCTGTTGTGTGTATTGTAGTGCTGTTTGTAGCTCTGACTTCTCTGATACCAGTATACCAATGGTCTGGATGTGTACCTTTGGAGAGGACAGACAAACAGAGATTTTCATGAGACTAGATAATGCATTTACAACAAGTGCCTCATTAAATCACAACATTAGCTAAATGCAGATCTTTGCCGAGTAATTACACTCGCGCTTCAGCCTTGCTGCGCAGACTACACAATTTATTCTTGTCATGGTGAGCGAACGGGAAAAGGAGGGTTGGAATGAGGAGGGTGTGTTCAGAGGATCAGCTTTCTATCCAGTTTATACCAGGATGAGACCATGGACTCTGACATTATACACTAGATAGATGAGATGGCAGTACAATGAGGCTTTTAAACCATTTTGTTTGTTATGACAGTTTCAGAAAATCTAAAAACGTACCATCAGATAAATTCAATTCATGAGTTTGATTACGAGAAGTTACCTGTAATTGCTCCCGCATGGCTCCCTGCTCTTTTGAATATCTCTGTTCAAATTCTTTTCTCTCCTGAAGGAAGTAGAAAACAAAACAAAAAACAAAGTGCATGAATGACCAGGAAGGAAGCAAAAATTCAGTCGACTGGAAAAATGAGACAGGAAGAACAGACAGAGAAAAACGATTTACCTTTTGTAGCTGATCTGAGAGCCCCTGAGATTGCTGTGCCTGCCAGACCAACAGGATACATATTTAAGTTTTGGAAAGATAAACACTTTTTTTTTAAAATCATCCCAACAGTGTTACATGATTCTAGTTGTGTAACAACATAAGCAAAATTCTGGCAAGAGACGTCATCTGCATGCCAAACAGGAAAAGGATAGTGCAAAGTATTAAATAATGAACCGGTTCTGTTATCTCTGTTATGTTAACCTTTTTGTGTTTGTTTGAAGCTTTATGCTGTTAGTGTGCTACACTGGAGAGAAAACATCTACTAAGCCTCTACCATCAGATCATGACAGATCTGACCAGAACGTGGACCCAAATGCTCCTTCTGCAGACGTTATACTTTGTACAAATTCATTTTAGTCAATGTAAGTGAAAGATAAATAAATAACATGAAAACCAGTGTGTGGTTACTCAAGATGACATGCAGGATGCATCCAGTTCATGCACAAATGTGGTAATTGTTGGGTGGCTGGAAAGGGGTTTCACCAATCACACAAACGTGCGTACACACACACACACACCCACACACACACACACACACACACACACACACACACACACACACACACACCCACACGCACACGCACACAGCTTCTTACCAGCTGGTCTAGCTTGGTATTGAGCTGAGAGTTTGTTAGGTTGCTGGATTCCAGGGCGGCTGCCAGCTCCTGGTTCCGACTCTATCACGTGCACACATGCATCCGGGAAAGAAAGAAAAGGAAAAAAAATAGAAGAGAGGGATAAAGTGCAGTGACTTTAATCAAACAAATAACACATGGGAGGAGAAAAATTCAAATGTGAATTATTAACATGGAGGCAAACAATTTTACTAGTGGTGGTTTTCAATAATGAGACGTGAAGCAAATAATTAAAATACAATGTAAAGGATGGTTGTTAAACTTATTAATGGTTGGAAGGTAGTGGAGCTTTTATTATATAATGTACTTGAGAATCATTTGCAAGATGTGGACCACATGACCACATCCACATGGCCTCAATTTCTCCAGACCGTCATGTGATGTATGTTTCTCAGAGTTTCCAAGAAGTCTCAAGTTTGCGCTCATCGAAACAACATTAAATGTTGTGAAGGGGCACACCAGAATCTTTAGCTACTTTTTCTATAGCCCTCACGAGGCAGACCATTTAACACAGTTATATAGATGCAGGATGCAATCAATACATTTTAAAAATACCTCCATTGTTAGCTTTCACTGTCATATCATGTTATGATAAGTTTAAGCTCAAGGCTCACATGGGGGAGCAGATCTGATTTGTACGGTTAATTAAATTACACAAAGCCAGAAAGGTCGCCGTCACACAAAGAGTCACAGTGAGATTTGGGTAGATTACACTGCCAGTGCTACAAACATGAGGCTTATCATTTTAGACAGCTAGCTAAGAAGCCTTACTATCCTGTGACAAATGTTAAAAGTGCTGCAAGAGAAAACCATTCTGAGCACTGTATGTTAATGCTGAACAGAGTTTAAATATAAATCTAAAGAACACAGCAGAGAAATATGCCTCACATTATTTGGCCTCAACTTACAGTAAATCACATGACATTAACATACTATTATATAACTGGACTGACCTCTAAATTTGGCTTCAAAGTTCCAAGATTTTTTGTCCATTAGTTTTCTATCTTACCTCCAGTTCTCTCTCGCTGACAGAAGAAGAGGCACTGTCCCCATTCACATACGCAGCAGATGACTGAAATGACACAGACACGCACATTAACGAACTTCCAACAAAGAGTGAGCATCGTCTACTTCAAGTCAGGTTCATACGCAGACCCCATGGCTTCACTCGACAGTGAATATGCCAAATGACAACAGCTTTTAAATAAAGTAAATGCTGTTTCTGTAGAGATTCATAAGAAACAATACAAATGTGCTTGAATGAAAAATGACCTGCCTCTATGAGCTAAAAGTCGAAACGAACTGGATACATTGCAGAGGGGCAATTTGTTTAGTCAGCAGTTGTAACACCTGCATTTCACCACCATGTGGGGCAACAACACCTTAACATACCGTATGTGCTTCTTACATTTACATATGACACACTATTAGATTAGCAAAATACTTGTGTGTGTGTGTTTTCCTCTATGGGCTGTGGCAGAGGCATAGTAACTTATGTACAAAAACTCTTATTCTGGAGTGACAGCATGGTCATGGTCAGCATGGTGTTAAGTTAATCTAATTTACTTAATCGAAATTGAGCCACTGTCCTTTAAACTGTTAGGTATAACAGAAAACAGAAGAGTGTACACACAAATCGGTCACCAAAAACTAAATGAGGTTCACTTAGATGCCACTAGGAAACGATCTGTCCTCAAATATCTGATCTGAGATGAATGGACAGCAACGTATAGACTGCACCAATTTCAAAATGGGTTCATTTTTATACAAACAAAAATCATTTGAAAAGGTGCACAAAATTAAGTCTTTTGACTCACAACAAACCCATGCAGTCATTCTTCCTGGGCAGGTCGCAGACATCACAGTTCAAGTACAGTTACTCATTCAGTGTGAGTGAGTGTAGCTGCCAGGCTCTAATCAAAATTAAACTTAAGTAAACTGCTTCACTGACGTATGAGGTGACTTTCAACTTAACAACAGTGTTGTTAGAGGAGGATGATTTTAAACAGCTGTTCTACCATTTTCTTTTTTGGCTTTTCAATGCATGACTCTATAAAAAGAAAACTGTAGTCAGCCTGATGGCGAGCTCGCACCTTTCTTCTTATTGAGAATCATTATAAAGTTTCACAGCGTCCCTGTTACCATAGTAACTCACTTAATGACAGTACACCTGAGCAGTGACCATAGTAACTCACTGTGCCAGAGGGGAGGGAGAAACGCTGAATGAAGCCAGAGCATGTGAAAATAGTTCACTGCATGAGAGTCTCAGTCATGTTGTGAGAGTTGGCAGCCCCTGAGCCAGTCAGTCAACTTAACACCGTACCCTAAGTGAAGAGCAAGCTACATTGAAAGTCACAGTGTATGTGTGGCCCCCTCTAATAGTTGTGGCCCTAAACAACCACATAGCCTGCTGATGCCAGGGGCTGGCTCTTGAACTTTAATCCATGGATTTACTGCTGAATATGCAAAATCTAAGTTCAGAGGAAATATATAGAGCTGGTTTGGTGCATCAGTTGAATGCTGTCAGTGTGTTTGAGGCCATTGGGAACAACTGGCAAATTTGAAAATGCTTCCTGCATTCCAGCCGAGAATAACCGCAACACACACTAGTTAAAAGTGAACATCAGTGGTGGTGTGTTATTGTTAAAAGCCTTGCGCTGTTGGACAAAGAAATGTACGTGTGTGTGTGTGTGTTTGTGTGTGTGAGAGAGAGAGCGAGAGAAAGAGACAGGATGACAATGCTGGTGTTGAAATCGTACCTCAGAGACCAGGCCGTTCAGTTGCTGTGAGAGCTGTCGCAGGCTCTCAGTGGAAGACAGTGGTCTGCAGGACAACACAAATAAATAATCAATTACACATCTTAACTATGTAATTTACAATGTTGCATTAGTAATCAATGGCTAGAATAGCAGGATATGTTGAAGATGATCATGATCAAGTCTTGCCATAACAGTGCAAACCCATGGCTTGACTGGAATACTTTTACCCAGTACACACTCATAAATATGCATCCTCTGTCCTGTGTATGGTGTGTGCTTCCATTAAAACATATAAGGGTGCCACAGGCAGTGAGGAATCAGGTAACCCACCTAGTTTCCTCTGTTAAACTTTCATTGCCGTTGGTATCAGGATATTCCTGCGGAAAGACAATCAGATCAAAAAAAGGTAGAGTAAGACAGACAGACGGACATACAGAAACAGAAGGAACACAGAAAATACAGTAAATGTGTGGTGACAATGCACATTATGCACACCCCAAACAAACCAGGATGCACGCTGTTGTTTGCTTTCAATATATTAGTAAAAATGCAGCAATTTGCAGTCCTTATGCTAAGGCGTATGGTCTTATATGTGAAAGACATGAACGACAGGAGATATTGATAGACAGAAAAAAAAAGAGATAGAAAATGACAGTAAGAGAGAGACACACCTGCAGGTCAGTGTTGTGACCGACAGACTCAGGGTTAGTAGTAGTGTTAGCGCTAGCGGGGTTAGACACAGTTGAGCCGTGGCCGGGCTCGCCCTTTGGGTCCTCCAGCAGCTGGGGAACTGAAGACCCCTTGGCCTCCACGTCGGCAAAGGTCTGAGGTGACACATATACAAAAAAAATGCACATTGCACTGGTTTAATGCCAAGAAAAAGAGCAGTTATGATGAAAGAGCAACAGAAAGACCACAACGATGCCTCTAATTTATATGTGTTGGAAATGATTTGATTATATTGTACTGACTTTAATTAAAGCTACAGTTAAATTAACTTAATTGTGTCATTGTGTCATCCATCCACACTCTAAGAGGACACAGGCACATACAAATGCAGGGATTGTTTTGTTTATGTTTGTGGTAAATAGCTCTATAAGCAAGCTCAGTTACTTTTGGTTAGCTGTAGCAGGAAAGCTATTTCACTCCTGTCCCAATTTTTCCCATTACTGCTACCCACGGAGCTCTCTGCAGAATAAAAGCACTGAAAGACCTCCAGACCATGCTGGCAAACATTTATAATAATATGTAATCACATAATAACACTAAAACCAACAACAAACAAACACAAAAGTAGCAATGAAAATATACAATGTATAATTTAAAAGTGAAACACATTTCTCAGATGCATGCAGGCATGATGCACCCAGCTGCAGGTATCACAGCCATGCGACTACCGAGACTCATGCCACACAGGGTGCATACCATGCCCATCCACACTGAACATGTACATAAGATGTCAAAAATTCTCAACAAAACTGGGATGAACTCAAAAAAAAATTAACTGTGCACCATCCACATTTTTTAAATCATTAATGCACTCCGACGTGGATTTAAAAGCAGAAACAGAACCGGTGCAGAATTTGCACTCAAGTTCGCCCCATGCTTTCTGGCTTATGCGACAAAAACAAACATGTGCACTTGATGTGAGAAGGTAATAAAGAAGGGAAGATACTATATATACACTACATGAGGAGCAACTATTGATAGCAGTGGGATGCAGAGACAAAAAACAGGCAGGGCAGAAACAAAGAAAGGAAAGGGGGAGACAGAGGCTCACCTGACTGTTGCCATAAGGAGGAAGGACTATCCCATTGCTTTGACTAAGTGCTTTCAGAATACTGTCAAACTACAGGAAAGAAGAAGGGGTGGATGATGAAAGAGAAGTGAAAGGGGGAGAGAATGATACAGAAAGTGAGAGAGATATAGACAAATAGGTACAGACAAGCAGCTGCCACAAGAAATCTTAGACAGAGTATGTCTAGAATTGATAAGGGTGTGTAATGAGGAGAAACTGAGGCTAGAGTGTCCAATCCAAGCGGTCAGTAAATACTGTCTGCAGTTTTATGGATCTTTTTATACCACTAATAATCAGAATAACCCTACCTGAATACAAATGACTAATGTGAGCAAGGCTTCACAATGAGAGACAATTTGTGAAGTGGCATAATCCATGACTACAAATCCCTCACTGCTTCAGCTTCATCGACAATCAGTTCTACAAACTGACACACTAAACTTGCTCACATTTACCCTTGCTAGCATAACCTAGATAGTGTTGTCTTTCTTAAATGCCAAAGAGCTACAGGATGTTTGTTTAGGACGCAGGCAGGAATGCTAAATTTTAATGACATGAATCATCATCATGGTGGCCATGACTGTAAAATGTCTCCTCCGCTCTGACCACTCAGATCTTACACTGCTTTAGACAGTTTGAGTCTATACACTCTTAGCTAATCAAAATCAAATATGTTTCAGGAGAAAATTGCATCAGAACAAACAACGAGACTCGGCAGCAAGCTGTGACGAGCCCAGATTCTAATCCGGCTTAGAAACCTACAGACCGACGTGGTCTGTGGAAACCTGAGCTAAAAGTCCACCCTGTGTGTGAAAACTGTGGAGTCACACGTCTAACTGTGTGACTTAATTGGTACTCAGACCACAGAAGGAGAGGGTGCTTGATTTTTAAATATAACAGTAATGACAAGCAGGAAGTAACCACATTAAGATGCTCAAACAGACACGGGACTCCGTCCTTGGCTACTGTCTTTGTTCATTTTCAACAATCACCGGCCACATCACGGTAGCCAAGTATAATATCTAATACAGACAAGTTTCTAAATTCTAATTCTGACATGCGGAGAACATGTATTACTCATGATGGCAACGCCTTCAAAAATATATAAAATATACATAATGAGACAAACCAATGTGCAAAACTGTGCCAGCGGACAAATAATAATCATCATAATCAAAACATCCATTATCATAACAAATGTGTTACGGCTAAGACAGAAATCAAACTGAAAAAAAAAAGTGTACGTGCAGGCCATCTGTGCTGCACAAGACCATTCAATTATATACTTGAAATCTTTATGTTTAACAAAATACCTTACATTTTACTGCATTATAACTGACATTATACAATGGTAACTGTTATTACTAGCTTCTATCTCTGCCTCTGGTCCAGGGTCTCTCTCTTTCTGGCATAAACCTGGCTGGCAGACACTGTAGTTGTCAGTGCTACTACTGTGTTCATTGGCACTGTGTTTTTTTTATCGCAAACATTTCTCAACTTGAGAGTAGTTCAGCCGTATCATTTCCCGAGCGGAGATAATATTCTTATTGAAATGTTGCAGACTGTAGGTGCTATGCAATGGCATTTTAATGCTGTAACAGTGGCTCAAATGCAAACAGAGAAACCAGACGTAAAAAGTACACAGACAGACTGTCAAGCACAAAGGGAGGTTGTTATTTTATCAAGCAGGATGACAAGGAAGGCAAACAAATGGAGAGACTAGCACTGACTTACATTGTCTGGAGAGTTTCTGTCCGATGAAGGTGCATCGTGTTGGCTTAGTCCCTTCACCTTCCTCTTCTTCTTGGCCCCTGCTCCGCCGCCACCACCACCGCCTCCACCACCCTTTTCTCCTCCCACACTAGCAGGGGAGCTCTTCTGCTGAAACTCCTTCAGCTGAGCAGCACATAAAAAAAAAAAAAAAAAGGAAACAATAGATGTGTGACAAGCGCAGCAAGTGATTCTTGACTCCTCGGATGCCTCAAAATAACAAAATCCAGCAGTAGACTTCTGCAATTGCTCTAAACTTTCAACAAACTAGATACTTCAGCACAAGTCATCTCTAACCACTGGAGGGTCATGTCAAGCTAAGTGAATTAGGTCGGAGATGGAGCAGGGACTGCACCCATTCTGACAATACACCAGCTGTTTCCAAACATACGGTTTACAAGATAGGAATGCATAGCCACTGCCAATCTGGTATTGACTGTCACTTTGAAATGCTTGTTCAACAGCTTTCTGTTTTAAACCAAACAAGATGAATTTGAAGTTGCGGCAAACTATGATCATCCATGTGGACATTAAAACACACCTGCCACTGTCTACGTGTATTGGGGGATGGGGGCCCGTGTCAGCTGTCGTAAGGGGACCAGAGGGAATCACAGGGGAAATACTGGAGCTGCCATTACTAAAATAAAAGTCCAAATCGCAGCGAATTATCAAATGTTATCCCCACGACCACCCACCAAGCTTGTAGGGCAGGAAAACATGCTGACGAGTCATTTCCCGAAGCTAACATTTCACAGCTGATAAGGCCATCTTTCTGACTAGCCTAACAACACACCTAGCTAAAGCACACAGCAGGACAGGGTAGAGGGGTGTCAGCTGTCAAAACAGTTCCCCGTCTTTCTACCCAGCTAACATAACTGTGCTACAATGCTAGCTCAGTGTTTGTTGTAAAAGAAAAAGCCTTTTGTTGGCCATTTTCTTCAGATATTTGAGCCATCCCGCAGACAAGGCAGAGAACTGTCCGACTGCAGTATGGCATTCTTTACACTCGCACATAGCCAACTATTCATTAGTTAGCCAGCTTGCTAACGTTAACTTGCCACAGTTAGCACGTTGAGGTTTTAACGTTAGCCAGAAATACACAATAAACCGTTGGACAAGGAGAGTAAGTTAAGTAAATCACTGCGTTACTAAACGTTGTTGCATACCTCTGAGAACTAACTATATAATCTGGGAAAGTTAATGCTATCAATAGAGGCCCAGATGAAGCACCGGACTCTTCTACGCATTAAAGCACCGGGAGGAGCGAGAGAGGTGGGACCAGCGACAGCGCAGAGGTCGGACGACGTGTAATGACAACACCCCTGCTCCGTAAAGAAATGTATAACAAAACGTAAAAAAAGAAACACCGGCAACACAACACCGCAGAAAAGAAACATGAACAGTGTTTCCTATGATGATAAAAGGGCTTAATAGTAAAATGCTTTACCTTTTTCTTAGCTGCAGCGAGTTTTATTTGCCTGCTCTGGTCGGCCATACTGCTGCTCTGGTCAACGGACCGAACCACGTCATCAGTTTGGTGTCTGTCGGTGCCTCTTCCGGTAGGGGGCGCTGGGCTCAGACCCTGACACTCACGTGTAAAAACCTCCACACATTAATTGTGCATACGCCTAACATATTTAATGCTTTATGGCTATTTTTATTTACAAATTGTTGTTTTATTCATTGAGTTAATAGGTCTTAAGTATGAAATGTAAGGTGTCAGATACTATTAAAATCTTTATAACACATTTTACTTGTATTCTGTCACACACTAGTTTGTTTCTATGGGATTGCTCTTCTTCTGTTGTATTTGTTCAATTAATATAACAGGAAATAATTAATAAAGAACAGGGGAATCTATCTTGGTTTTGTTTATTAGATGTTGCATGATGTAATATGTATATTTGTGCAGTTCTGGGCACAATTCATATCTTGACACTGGCACTGACATTGGCACTGGAGGGCGACCACTGGCATTCTTATAAACCTTACCTACATGCCATTTTAATCACGTCATTAGAGAGTGACGTGTGTACCTGGGTGAAATCTGACACTGGGAAGAACATGCAAACTAAAAAAACAACAACAACAAAAAAAGAAAAACTAATTTGAGAAATGAAGGTAGACTAGTTTGCAGAGTGCAATCTGAACATGGAGCTAAAAATAAGTTTAAATGAATATCCACAATGTTGAAACAGAAACAGAAACAAAACCACCGACAGCACAGATCAGCCATCCGAGCCTTGCTTCATCCAGCATTCAGCCAGCAGTGTTATAGTTTTTCCTTCTAGTTTAGGGGAAATTCATGCTTATGTTTGTAGTTTGTAAACTAATTACTAACTAACTAACTAATTTCCTTTCCCTCATGATTTGACCAGATTTTGAGAAGGGAGGAGAATTTGCAGAAAGAAAGGCTCAAGAATCCATCTGAGGACAATCACAATTATGTCCCTCTTCCAGTCTGACCCACAAAGACAAGAGGAGGCCTTGGCCAGAGTAAGAGGAACTCGGTGGTGGTGACAGAGGTCAGCAGAAAGCACTGGACATGTCAAAGCTTCAGTAGCCTCTGTGGAAGAGCACCATTAAGAGCTGTTTTATCTGTTGTCTTCTTTTACAGATTTTCTATTTCTGTCTTGTAATTTGTAGGATTTTCCTGAAACAAAAACTTACCTACTTGGTAAATGCTCTAGAAATGAGTGTGTGTATCTTGAGTCAAGACAGAATAAAGCAGACCACCGCAATAATATCGCTAAAATGGTCCTTGATCATAGAAAATTCTTGAAACAAGCCGATTTTTTTTGGAAACATTTGAATTAATCTCATCCCACGTGTCGGATTTCTTTTGTTATAAGAGTGTCTTTCACTCATACTTAGCCTGACCAATGAGCCCAACGTACCACATACAAGTAATAATGATGACTAAGCCTGCAGCTAGCCAATAGAAGAGAGCCATGTCGTTGTTGAAAACACAAAGAGCAGGTGAGCGTTACAATTAAGACAGACACAAACATCAGATACTTATATCCCATTTTACAGTCATACTTTGGCTGGCATAAGACTATATATTTAAAAGAGTTGACATAGACTGATGTGTATCTTTGGCAACCAGTTACCTAACCTTGACCTATTTAGACTTTTGTCACAGGAGACTGTATGATAAGAGTACAGTGTAGGCCTATGTAGTTTTGGCTGATGTGGGCTGTAAGCTGATTAATCTAAAGTGTGCAAAAATAATGAAGTACATCTGTGATTAGTATCTGATCACTGTGGTAATAGGCTGAAGAGTGGCCATGTTAAAACCTTACAAATTATTACAGGTTGTTTACATTTCTTGGTGGATGTATTGCCCAATGATTGCATCTGTGTACATTCACTGATGAAACACCCAGACAATCCAGTTCATCTGATGTAACAACATTTGCTTTTAGGCTGTTCAGTCACACATGAAGCACAGGGTTTATACATGTCTTACTCATGTAGTGAGTCATCATTACTGCTAATGATAACACAGTATCATCATAGTCACACTCTGAAAGTACACTAACACAAGTATGAATATTAATCAAACACATGTGGGGCCGTTATTAGCAGAAAGGCAGCACTAACTTCAAATGTACAAAATGTGAAAATGCACCCTTCCTCAATCTTTAGAGTGGCGTGTCGCTGCTCCAACACTGTACATGATGGCTCTTGACAGACAGCCAATCACCGCCGGCGCAGTAGCAAAAGTCGTGACGTCTCCTTGACTCGATGTGTGCAAATCAGCGGCGGCCAGCATGCCGGGCGAAACCAATCAGCGCGTTCCAACGAGCAGCTACTCAGCCAATCGCAGGCCTCCACGACGGGAAAGAAGCGACTGCTTATATATGGAGAGAGCACAATTCATTCAACATCATTTCACAGAGGAAAGAATACAGAATAGACAAATAAGAAGGACATACTTTGCAAGAACAGGCTAGTACCGGTGAAGGCAACGTCAGGGCCGTTAATTCAACGACGATACTGCGACTAAGGTATGTATGAACACTGTTTTGAAGACGATAATGCGACAACAAATATTCAGCATTTGCATGAACGTTGGACGTCATTTTAAGACTATTTCATTATGATGAAGACAGCTAAGCTAACATTTGACGATAGTGGCGTATTTACCCGAAGTTTGCTATAGCCTTCTAAATTATATGGGTGGTTATTGTGGTTGCAGTACAGTATTCAAAAAGTTTTTTTTTTTTTTTTTTTGGATGTGAGTTACAGCAAGACACTTTCCCTCGCATGTCTGCTAGACACGCTAACGTGGTTAAGCTAGCTACCGGCGGATGGAGGAAAAAAAAAATCTAGTCAGTGCTTGTATCAGGAAGAGGCAGTGGGGCTCCACCCAGTTTACCTATACTATTTGACGTTTTCTGGGATTTTCTTGGCATAAACCACGTCCCCCCCCACCCCATCTATCATGGGTCATTACCATAGCTGGTAGCTACGTGAACTCGAAGAGGCGGAGAGCCCACGTCATGAACGCAAGGCCACGTTTTTTTTTTCTTACATTTTATGTCTTCTCCGCAGATTTCTTGGTAGATCTGACTTCAACCAAACCAGGATGAAGCTGTTGTGGGTTGTAATGCTGGTGGCTGGCACCGCGTTTGCCGACGATGACGACAAGAAGGAGAGTGTGGGGACTGTTGTTGGAATTGACTTGGGCACCACCTACTCCTGGTAAGAAATGGACATAATTCAATAGACAACATAATAATGAGTGCAACTTAAAGTAAATGACTGAGAAATTGTTGCCTTTTGAGTAATCATTTCTAAAATGTCTTCCTGTAGTGTTGGAGTGTTCAAGAATGGCCGTGTGGAGATCATCGCTAACGACCAGGGTAACCGCATCACCCCATCATATGTGGCCTTCACCAGTGAGGGCGAGCGTCTGATTGGTGATGCTGCCAAGAACCAGCTGACCTCTAACCCCGAGAACACCGTCTTTGATGCTAAGAGATTGATTGGGCGCACATGGGGTGACTCCTCTGTGCAGCAGGACATCAAGTACCTGCCCTTCAAGGTAAGTTTCTACTCTTGATAGTGTGATGTTATGGTTTTAGCATCTAAAGGTCTTCAGAAAAATGAGCGACACACTTGGGTAGATTTAATATCTATGTATGTTCCTCTTTTAGGTTACTGAGAAGAAGAGCAAGCCTCATATCCAGGTTGACATTGGTGGTGGCACGATGAAGACGTTTGCTCCCGAGGAGATTTCTGCCATGGTGCTGACTAAGATGAAGGAGACTGCTGAGGCTTATCTGGGCAAGAAGGTACAAAAAAAGTCAGATGCATCAAAGAATATATCATCCCTAAGTAAAGAATGTATTTGAATTGAATCTAATGTTCTCATCTTTTTTTTTCAGGTCACACATGCTGTGGTCACAGTCCCTGCCTACTTCAATGATGCCCAGCGCCAGGCCACTAAGGATGCTGGTACCATTGCTGGTCTGAATGTCATGAGAATCATCAATGAGCCGTAAGTGTCGAATGAAAATAATTTATTAATCTGTTGTTCATTTTGAAATTGTGTAAAATAGTTCCCTCCTTCCCACTATAATAATGTATTCTCATTTTATTCTTCAGAACTGCTGCTGCTATTGCTTATGGTCTGGACAAGAGAGATGGCGAGAAGAACATTCTTGTGTTCGACCTGGGTGGTGGCACCTTCGATGTCTCCCTCCTGACCATTGACAACGGTGTGTTTGAAGTGGTGGCCACCAACGGTGACACTCATCTGGGAGGCGAAGACTTCGACCAGCGCGTCATGGAGCACTTCATCAAGCTGTACAAGAAGAAGACTGGCAAAGATGTGCGCAAAGACAACCGTGCTGTGCAGAAACTGCGTCGTGAAGTTGAGAAGGCAAAGAGAGGCCTGTCTGCCCAGCACCAGGCCCGCATTGAGATCGAGTCCTTCTTTGAGGGAGAAGACTTCTCTGAGACATTGACCCGTGCCAAGTTTGAGGAGCTCAACATGGTAAGTTGTACAACCATTTTACCTTTACCTTGTGTAAAGACTATGACAATAGCACAACTCAAAACAAATGTTATGTTTTTACAAGCCTTTTAATCTTGACTTTCTTTTTGTTTTCAGGACCTGTTCCGTTCCACCATGAAGCCCGTACAGAAGGTGTTGGAAGACTCTGACCTGAAGAAGTCTGACATTGATGAGATTGTCCTGGTTGGTGGCTCCACCCGTATCCCCAAAATCCAGCAGCTGGTGAAGGAGTTCTTCAATGGCAAAGAGCCTTCCAGGGGCATCAACCCCGATGAGGCTGTGGCATATGGAGCTGCTGTGCAGGCTGGAGTGCTTTCTGGAGAGGAGGACACTGGTAAGTCATTCTCATTGAACACTGCAATATCTATTCCACTTAACTGAACTTGCAAACTTTGTTCGGTTTCCTAAACACTTTGCTTTCTTGCAGGTGATGTCGTTCTTCTGGATGTGTGCCCCCTGACTCTTGGTATCGAGACTGTCGGAGGAGTTATGACCAAGCTGATCCCCAGGAACACTGTGGTGCCCACAAAGAAATCCCAGATCTTCTCCACAGCCTCTGATAACCAGCCCACTGTCACCATTAAGGTTTATGAAGGTAAGAATTGCAGATGGTTTCAAATATCTATAATTAGCATTTTGCCTTGTATGCAAACAGAAAGTTGTATTGCACAAACTTAATCATTGATTCTCTCCTCAGGTGAGCGTCCATTGACAAAAGACAACCATCTGCTGGGCACATTCGACCTGACTGGCATCCCTCCTGCCCCACGTGGTGTGCCACAAATCGAGGTCACCTTTGAGATTGATGTCAACGGTATTCTGCGTGTCACCGCTGAGGACAAAGGCACAGGCAACAAGAACAAGATCACAATCACAAACGACCAGAATCGTCTGACGCCCGAGGACATCGAGCGCATGGTGAACGACGCTGAGCGCTTTGCCGATGAGGACAAGAAGCTGAAGGAGAGGATCGACTCTCGTAACGAGTTGGAGAGCTACGCCTACTCTCTGAAGAACCAGATCGGCGACAAGGAGAAGCTTGGCGGCAAGCTGTCAGATGAAGATAAGGAAGCCATTGAGAAGGCAGTCGAGGAGAAGATTGAGTGGATGGAGTCACATCAGGATGCTGAGCTGGAAGACTTCCAGGCCAAGAAGAAGGAGCTGGAGGAGGTGGTTCAACCTATTATCAGCAAGCTCTACGGCAGTGCGGGTGGACCCCCACCTGAGGGCGCGGAGAGTGAGCAAGAAGAGAAAGATGAGTTGTAGGCAGGTTTGAAGTCAACTCCTCTGTCGCCCCTTGCCTCTCTGGTAGTGGCATCTAGATGTACATATTGGACTGATGGGACTCAAATAGTGAGAGGAATGGTTGGGAAGGGGTGACGATGACAAGCAAACATGCTGATTCTTCTGAAAGACTTTAAAATAAGTTTCAGTGTGCAAGAGGTGTTCTCTTCGCTGGAAGGCGGAGATATTCGTCAGCCTGGATATGAGGCTTGCTGCTGCTGTTCTCAGGCAGTCCTGTTGGGGGTTCTGTAGTGGGAGGGACTTAGTTGGTGGGGTGGGAGGGTGGGCGGGCATTTTGTGGGTCCATTGAACTGGTATGTTTGTGGGATCAAGGGCTCATCATGGTCACAGGCAATGCTCAAAAGTTATTTATTGAATCTGGTCATCGTACTTCTGGAAAGACATTGAAATAAATGTTTGATACAAAATGTTACTTGATTGTCTCTTATTACATTTTAAAATTTCACTGACTCGTGATGAAAACACCAGCCTGTTTTACCACCAATATTTATGCTTAAGTACTCCTCACCAATTTCAGGGTTCCTTTTTAAAAAAAAAAAATGCTAGTACTTGACATTTACAATAAGTTTTATTAGAAAATTACACATCATGTCACCACAGTCACAACACAGTCATTATGAATGACACCCTGGGTGTCCATCCCTCCAAACACAAAGGCCAGATTTATTGTCTCTGAGGATGCTGGGCTGCTGGCGTGCTCTTCACTTCCATTCCCCTCACTACACACCTTCCACGGCAATAAACACATGGAGTGGTCTAGGCGGTTAGGTGGCGTATCCCCTTCAAACTTCATGAGGACCCATCTACTTTTGTCTGCAAATAGAATGTATTACATCAATGTTAGACAGCCTCAAATTAAGAACTACACTGCCAAATAGCATTTAAAGCATACAGTGTATGACACAATGAAGTACAAGTATTTAGAAGTGTGTACCAGTGTTGAATCTGTACATGGAGTTGCTGGCTCCATCTGCAGTCATCCCCCCAAAAATGTAGACGTTCTTGCCCAACACCACAGCTGAGTGCGCTGCTACTCCGGGTGGGATATCTCCTTTGGTTTGTACTTTCTCCCACTTCATGCTTCCTTTAAAACAAACACATTGTTTTTTTTTAATTAAACAAAAAAACCAAACTTCCCATTCTTTAAGTTTTGAGGCTCTTTCATCCTGTATGATTATCTGAGATACATGCTTGGAAATCGATCCTCATTATGATGCAGGAGAGTTCAGGCTTACTTGTGTCAAGTGAGTACATATCGTTGTGGAATTTGTCTCCAGCCATGCCTCCATGAATGTAGATCTTAAAACCCACTGCTATGATAATGTGGCCATGTCTGGCTGGTGGGTGTCTGCCCTGTGTCTCTGGTTGGGACCAGGTGGAAGATGCTAGGAAAACCAAAAGATTAAAAACATCACATACAGTAATGTGCTTACATTATAAAAATATAATGTATGTTTTTTTTAACAATTATTAACATTAAAACAGTTATTTTGTAGTGAACAGTGGGTAGATGTATTATTATAACTCTCAAACAGATCTGTCTGTGTACTGTACATAGCAATGTAGTCAGGTAGCATTAGACAGTAAATCTTACATTGACTATTTTCTCTCCAAACAAGTAGGGACATTGGTTTATATATTTCTTAATTGAGGATTTCAATTATTCCTCTGGATTAGAGGGTAGTCAGAGAGATGCCAATCATGCACAGTCACAGCATACCAATGCCCACTCAGTCCTGTGATGAGATCTAATCTGCCAAATATTGTGACACACCTGTGGGGGTCACTAATCATTTGTGCAGTTTGTCACATATCTCCTTATGTGACTCTTAAATGTGAGGCAGCTGTTTAATTAAACACAAACCTGTATCAAAAACATGAAGTTTGGGGTCTGAGACAGGTGCAGCTCCTGCTTCTCCACCAGAGAAGACATACAGTCTGTCCTCTAGGCAGGCTGAGGTGCTGTGGTATGTTCTGGGACTGGGGGGTTTGCCATTTGCCAGTACATTCTTCCAGCGAGACCCACTATCTGGACAGAGACAGGACGAATCATACTTAGTTTACAGATAATATCATAACCAAGTAGTTTTGTTACCTGAATAGACTGTTTATCTACAAGTATGATGAAGGGCAGTCTGTGAAATCACTTCAGTGCTATGCTACTGATGACGATTACAGATTACTAGGGGAATTTGGATTCACCTGTTAGCTGTAAATTCTGTATACAATTGCGATTGCCGCTCTGCTGGGCGCCTCCAAACACCCACAGGCTCTGAGGGTCGCTCTCTGGCACAAAGCTGCAGTGTTCATACCGTGAGTCCAAACCCTCCCACTCTGGGATGTCCCATTCATGATTATCTGGTGGAGTCAGAAAGCACAAAATGCAAAAGAAAGCCCTGTGATATTTGAAGTCAACACCTCGCCAAACACATGATCAATGTGACCCCTATGATATGAACTATAGTTTATCTCATCTTCATAATTATTAGTGATGGGAGCTTATTGCTGAAAAATCAGACTATAATTAATTATATTTTCACAACCTGCTTTCCATACACTTTCTGTAAAATTACACGTCAGTGGTGTCTGTCCTTTCGTGACAGTTATTTGCAGTTTGAAAAATTGAAATGTACCTACAGTCAAAGCATTTTTTGGATGAGGATTGTCTTATAAAACAGTTATACAAATTATTTCCCTGGTTTTTACCTAGATTTATGGTATGTGATTGTGTGAAACTGCCGCTGGGGTTTGCCCCTCCAATAATAAGGATTCTTCCTTTTCCTCCATCTCCAGATGGGATAAAGGTGCAGGTGTGACCCACACTAACACCTGGAGCACTTCCTCTGGGTATCAAAGAATACCTGTTGACAGCAAAACAATTTTAGTAAGATAAAAAAAGTTAGCTCCTCACATCACAACTGCAATAAAGTGATCTGAATTTACTCACCATATTCCTTCTTTGGTTTATCAAGAGGGTCAAGTACTGGGAGAAACTCCATGGCTGTCAAAGATACTGTATATGAGTGAACCTCGTATTATAGTTTTTCCATACTTCTCTTGTCAGGGGTCTATTTGTTACACGATCGTAAATATTATCTGTGAAATATACCTTAATCTAACAACAGGGTAACTGGTGGGAACACACTAAGCTCGACGAAGCCGCTAACGTTGACGTTACTTGCTAATTCAAATGAGCATGTGAAGAGCTTCCTCCGCACTAACCTGTACTTCCGGGTGGAAAGAGAAGCGGTATTATGTAATTATCCGTGTTATTTAGCTGAAGTCGGTATTCTTTGGCACCATATTCTAACGTCCATACAATAACAATGGTTATTATGGCTAAATCACGCTATTAAATTAGCCTAAATACTCAACTCCCAGCTTTACGTTGAAAACAGTACGTATCACTATGTTGGTAACGTTGGTTGACGTACGCTTCAAACGTAGTTGCCGTGGTTGCCTTTAGCGCATGCGCAACTCACTTATCTACGTCCCACTCTGAATGTAGCAACAAGCTACCGCAAAGTTCCCTTTTTATCCCGCATAAAACATGAATGTGTATTCCTGAAGTCTCTGACACATAAAATGGTGTCTTCGGTTCCTGTGTGGCCTAAACTCCCTTCTCCCACTTCAAATACAAAGGTAGGCTATGGGTGACAGCAGCGCCACACTTCTTCGCATTAATAACTTGAGGCACAGAGCGAGCTAATTATAGTTTTTTTTTTCACTTGAATGCTGTTAAAAGTTTTAAAATCCCCGGAGAACATTTGATAATACGTTAATTATGGCTGTTTAAGGATATTTTCCTGATACCAATCAACCAAATTCAAGGTTTCTAATCATTTAGTGTATCTACATTAATCTTATTTCCCTTTATTTTAGTTTTCAACATAACAGTTGTAGTATTGTAGTGAGTAGTAGTGTGTTTTTCCCTACTATCTCATGTCAAAATGGCTGCTGTGAAAACGGTCTATTAAGTTAATATTCATCAGACGACTTGTGAGTGTTTTTTTGTGTGCTAAATCTGATTCAAATTACTCACAAGTCCCAAAGTCACAGCTTGGCAATCAAATAAATATAAATAAAATCAAATAAAATCTTCTTTACTGTGTAGCACAAAAGTTTTTATACTTCTCCACCCAAAGATACAACCATGGTAGATTTGCTTCACCAACTAGCCAAAAAAAACAAAAAAACAATGGCAATCTATTGCAGCGCTTGTAAAATTTAAACCATCACTAGCCATTTGGTCGGTGGACCAAAAAGTAAATTTTGCACCTGTTTGTGGAGTAGTCTAAGTAAAACTCACCTGCCTTTATCTCTACTTCCATCGATAGTAAAGATTTATAAGATGTAGTAGTTTGCAGTACTGTACTATACTGTACTGTATGTTGTATTAAAGGTAAAGTAAACATATTGTCTAAGATACAGCAGCTTTTTAGTACATGCACAACAAACTATATAGATAACAGGGTTAACAGTCCTGTCAACTTCAAATGAAAATTTGTAAGTTGCGGACTTATTGCCCCATCGCCCACACCATCAGTATAATTTGTGGTTAAGATATAGTACTGTATGAAACTGACTGTCGGTTGCAGTAGAGTTGTGACATCTTGTGGTTACATGTAAGCGGGACGGACTGGGACTGAAAAAATGGCCCTGGACTTTGTCTAGGCCCGGCCCAAAGCAATCAGCACACGGAAACTCAACAACAACAACAACAACAATAACGCCAACAATAAAGCTGTTGCTCTGCTGTCAAACCTGAGCAAACATTTGCTAAGTTCTTGAAATGCAGAATCAGGCAGAGCATCGGATGGGTCAGAAAACGCCTGTGGATGCTCTCTGTGATTGTATCCATAATATGGTTATGGACCTCAACTTCATAGGCTCTGTTTTCGTCTGTGAGAGTCTCATCACTTGTCATTTCACCAGCCATCATCTTCCTTTTCCTCTTCCTTCTCTGTGGAAGTTCTGCCTCCAACTCAAGCTCACAGTCCTCTTCCACCATGAGTTGTGCATTTGCCCACTGGACAAAGGTATCGGCAGCTTGCTTAACTGACTTCAAATCTCTTGCCATGTTCTTCATGGCATCTTGAGTTGCCATTACCATCCTGTGTGCAGTTAAGACATCTAGTCCACTTGACTGTAGGTATTTTGACAGCGGTGTTGTGACCTCAAAAATCCACAGGAAAGCTGAGCAGTTAACACTGTGTCATACCTCATCAGCGCCTCTAAGAATCCTCTAGCTTTGACACGCACTGCAGTTTTTAAATTGGCCTGACCTTGAAAGATGCTGAGTGTCATGAGGACATCAATGTATAAAGCCTGGTCTGGTTTTCCAAATGACCCCAAAGATCCTCTTCTACATCTTTGGCCCACCACCTTGTCTCTCCTATAGTAGAGAGACATCTGTGTCGAGTGTCCCGGCTTCTTTGTTCCCATACGCTCATCCTTTGATATGATTCACGAATGAACACAGCAATCTCATTCATGAGGCAGAAGAGGGACCCACTGGATATGGCCACTTCAGTTGTGTCAGCCAGAACTAGGTTCAGCACATGTGCATAACACCAAACATGTACCTGGTGTGGGGGCTTTGGATGACAGGAGTGTGGAGAAGCCTCTGTACTGGCCTTGCATGTTTGATGTAGCATTACTGACACAGTTACTCATGTCCACATTAAAACGCTCCATCACATCTGTCAGCACCTGGACAAAATATTGGCCGGTGGATACCTCACACTTAACCACTGCAAGGAGCCTTTCCTGAATTGCATCTGTAACATATCTCAGAACTACAGAGCACTGCTCATGGGACGTAATGTCCTGGGTTGTATCTATCTGCACAGAGAATATCACACTTTCAGCAACCTCTTTTGCAATGGTCTCCTGAATTAGCCACTTCACTGGAGAAATGACAGTGTTCACAGTGGTTTTGGATAAAAATGTTACAGCAGCACCGCGACCCCTAGCCTGTGACTGGTGCATCTTTTTACTTTTTCCTATGCACTCAGTGAGATGTTCCTTCAGACATAGATCACATTTCCCTAGTAGAATGATGAGGTCTAGAAAGTTGCCGTAGTCAATGTTGTGCTCATCTAGAGTGTACGCTGCCTCAGATTGCTGTCCTCTGTAGCTCAGTCCTCTCTTTCCTGTGAACTTCACCACATCTACTACTCATTCCAACACCTGCCGTCTCTTCCTCACTTGATCTCTGTGAGCCACAATTTGGGGACCATGTATCAGGCTGCCTATATCTGATTTAGATGCCCTTCTATAAATATGCCTCAGCACAACCTCTGTGCATGTTGCTCCTTTCATGTTCTTCAACTCTTTGACCGATATGGTTCCAGTCCTGCATTCCACTTATGAAGGGATTGGTTACATGCTGCACAATACAGGGTATGGTTCTCTTCGCAGTATGTAAGCCATTTTCTGTCTATGCCATCTTTGTGTTTAAACACTCTCTGTACTGTCAGGTATTTTGGCTTCTTCTAAGCGTGGTATTTAAAAAAAAAAACCCTCTAGACTGTGACTGTCTGACTTGGGCCGCGTAAAGTAATTTAAGGTTGAGCTGGAGTGCGTGTCATCCTCTGCTCTCGGTCTACGCTCAACCTGAATAAACAAATGATGGAATGGATTAAAAAAAACAGGTTTTATGTATCCAATTGATTATAACAGCATTATATAATGTATTCCATGCCATCTTAAAATGAATTTATTACTTAATAATTCAGTAATTAATCTTACTGCACAAATAATAATACATTTTAATGAAAATACACCATTACAAATGTAACTTCTGTATTCAAAGTCTTCAAAGTTTGTAAGCATGTAAAGCTGTAACGTTACCAAAACTTTAAAAAGTAAAAGCACAACATATTTCTTAATATTAGCTACTACTGCATGTGGCATTTTACAGCTAAAATTTTTAAGTTTAGCTGTTTTAACTACTGTAATCATTATTTCATTTCATGTTTTGCATTGTACTGAGCAACCTGAGTAACATTTCCAAACATCAGCCCTAGCAAGTAACTCTCTTTCTTCCTCTCTCACGTCCCACACTTACTTGCCCTGTATCTGTCTGTGGAACCAGCTCATCTCTCTGTCCCTCATCATCACAGGTGACCCTATCATGTTGAGGCTGCACAGCTGTCTGGCTCACTTCTTCACTCAATTGGATGCTGCTAATATTAAACTGAACTTGTGCTTCAGTGCTGCTGCTGCTGTTGCTGGCTGTGCTGCGGCTTCACTCTTTAAATGTCACATTTTTTTCCCCCCTCGCCTTCTCAGCCCCACCCTTTTCTTTCTGTTTTTTACCAGTGTTATCCATATTGTTTCTATGGTGTTAAACGTCTTTGCTGCTGCTACTACTTCTTCTTCTTCTACTTCTTCTTCTTCTTCTCCTTAATTGGCGGGCATGGGTGGTGCAGCTGGCATCCAACTTAAAGGTGCATTGCTGCCAATTACTGTACTGGAGTGTGAAACAGTAGATTAGCAGGGGGAAAAAACAGGTGATGACTGCGTGGTGGGTGGTGGGCCGCCGGCCGTTCTGTGATTCTCCAGATCACACAGATGGCCAGTCCGCCCCTGCATGTAGGAACTGTTAACATTTTTGAGACACACACACCTAATCGTATGTGCCTTAACACAAATAGTATGAAGCCAGAGATATATTTTTAGTGGTTTTGTACCACATTTAAAATATGAAATATACAACACATTTATATAATGTAAATAAGTAAATAATAAAATAGTAAAATGTATCTTGGCACATTTTGAAATAAGTCATTTAAACACACTAACAACATAAAAACACACTTATAACCTACAGTAAACGTATTTTTTTCTCTTTCTCCATGTTAGACTACCACCAGGAGGAATATTTCTCCAAGTAGATACAGTATGATTTTATGCTGTACCATGTCCTGACAGTAAAAACTTAAAAACTGCATTTCACAAGATGTCCAGTAGGTTGAGCCATTGCCCTTTTTGTTAAACATTTCTAACCCTTGCTTGATATTAACTTGTGTGTTTAGGTAGGCTGTTTCTGATGCATTCGTGTCTTCTGAGTATAATATACAGAAAAGCGGGCAAAGGACAAATATTTCCTGAATTTTAACTTTTAAAACTAACAGTCTCAAATAGTCCTCAAATAGTCATCAAGTGAATAGAGTGAGGAGCTGATTTTCTATTAGGGCAAATACAAAAGGTATTTTCTAAAAGTAACACATTTGTTAATTTGTTGTGAATGAAGGTTCTTTTAATTACTGCATTTAAAAAAGGCAGTGAGGGAGAGAGAGTGCTAATCGAGTGCAACAATGAAGAATCAGATACACCAAATGGAACGTGGGATGATAAAGATTTCATCTCTAATAGGAATATGCTTTACAGTACTGTCACATAGACAGCAATGTTGCAGATACTGAATGAATGGGTGGGTGGATGGATGGATGTTTGAGAGTTACTTTCTGACTGTATGGGATGTTTCATATCTAAAATTAGCAAAACAGAATCATCTCTCTCTCAGGTAGATTTGTCCTGTGGACTGTTTGTGTTGACCATAATAATACTCATATTTACTTTACCGAATCGGCCTGTTATTGTGTACTCAATGGAAAATGGTTTAGTGCCGCTGGAAAGAATAATACACAGATAAAAATTCAGTAAAAAAAACTTGGCAGGCAGAAAATTGGTTCCACGTCTCAGCAAGGATAAGTATTCAATACATCCTTGTTCTTCATTGAGGAGGCAGGACAAAGATTTTCCAAGAGTACTGCTTTTGGCAGCTGTAGGCACAGAATAGGAGAGAAATGATTTGTCCTTTTGAGCCTTCTTAATGTTTGAAAACTATTTCTACTTGTTCTTTTTACTTACTGATACACATTTTGTTGATGGCTGTGGTCAGAGGCACAAACAGCCTCTGGTTCAAGAAGCCTGTCTCTTAGATGCTGGTATTTTCTTTCAGTAAAAAGCAACAAGCGACATGGCTTTGAATAAAGAGTGCAATTGTTTTGCATTACACATGAATCTGTACTGTACTGCATTGCATTAGCAGCATTTTTCATGTTAACGTGTATGTAGTGAATGTTATTAACTTTATATACCCTTAGGTAGTTTTTTTAAATCTGTTTAATTATGCTGCAATGTAACTTGTGACTATAGCTGTCTAATAATTATATTGGAGCTAAAAGTGCAATATTTTCTTCTGAAATGTAGTAGACAATGAAATACTCATGTAAAGTACAAACACTTTAGTAAATGAGTAAATGTATTTTTTCTTTTATTCTGCTGAACATTCTCCAAAGACATTTAGGGATGACATCACATGTGCACTGGAGCAAAGTGTGGTGCACTGCCATATTGAATAGTCAGTAGCTCATCTTTACATATCAGATGAACAGAATAGGAATATTGGGAATGCATAAGTCATAGAAATATGTCATCTTGATTTTAATAGCAGATTCATGGCGTGACTCAGATGAAAAAACTCTGCATGCAAAACACAAGACTAGGTTCAAAACAGGAAACAAAACACAGCTCAAAGATATTTCCAGCCTTGATAGATTTTTGGACTGAAGTAAAAGGAAGCTAGTTTGAGAATAATCACAGCATCTGCCAGATAAAGAGCACTATAACTCACAGCAGCATACGATTATATGAAAGAAGACCGTATCTTCCAAAAACAAACTACTAGACTGCAACTGATAATTCCTTCTCTTCTTCACCTCTGCCCTGTTTTAACAACCATGATGAATATTTGTATATATATTATGAGGTATGTTGCAATTATGTGCCATCACTTGAATAACAGGCCACAAATAAGTCAGTTTCTTTTGTAAACTTGCTCTGGCTGTAACTAATGATTAACCAGCAATCCAAAACACAAAGATACAGACAGCAACACATACTGACCTGTTTTAATTGAATCTTCATCCCTTAATTGCCTTTTAGTGCTTATTTCAAAGTCTGTTTCATCAATCATGTAACCATATTACTTTATATTTAATCTATAATTAAGCATTTGTTCTGCATCTAGGAAATCTGGACATCTCTGCACACAGCCTTCTCGCTTCTCCTTCTACAATTGACCCACAGTCAAAACTTCACAGTCTTCCAGCACAAATTGAAAATTCATCTCTGTGTGGAACATGTCCCGCTACTTATCTCGACTATCTTAATTAAGTCGCTCTCGCCTCCAACTTCTTCTTACGGTTGCACCTGATATTGCCCCATCTTCACTCTCCTCTGCCTTGCACAAACTGTATGTCTTTACGTTGCACTTCCTTATCGTGCCTGAACCTAATGGGAACCTAAGAATATGGCTTTATATTCCATTTTGTTTGGATAGTCCTCCTACAGATAGTAACATAGTAACATTCCAACAATTTATTTGCTGCTGTACTTATTGTACGCTAAGGGATTTTATGCCATATACAGTAAAATATGTGAGTGTATGTCTGGTTTATTTTGAAACATTGTTGTCCTGCTAAGACAGGTCAAAGATAAAACTAATACAACTAGTGGACATGCACACATGAAGAGAAGTCTAGGCGTCTAAATACGTTGAAAGGACGATGGACTTTTAGAAGGCAATGCTGCCTCTTATCCTCAATTAGTGGAAATGTGTGAGGAGGAAGTGAGAAGGCACACGCAGCAAAGTGCAGACCAGTATGCGCTTCACACAAGTCCATTAAAGTGAAACAAGTAGCCCAATTCTTCTCCAATATACTGTGATTTATTTAGTGAAGCCAAGACAGTCAAACATTGGTGGATATAAAGTGGAATATTGGAAAGGTGCTGTGCAACTTGCTTTGTTGTGCTAGACTGGGGTAAACATGAAAAAATTGGACATTAGAGTTCGCATTCTCCAGTATTTTTGTTTGTTGAAAAGTATGTGTGTATTTCGTGCCTCTGTGTGGGGGATTGACATATGGAAGCCCAGTCCTGTTCCCTAACGCAGACCATGCAATGCCACCGTAACATTATCTGCCCAGCTTCCTCTTCAGGGAAGCAGAGTATGTGTTTCAGTGAACTCCTTTGTTTTCCCTTCACTGGAACTGATAAGGACCAAATGAATCAGGGGCTTTTTGGAGGGACAGAATGAGAGGAAAAAGGAAAATGATTATGACTTTTCAGAGTTCTGAGGAAGGGACATGAGTCAGGAGAAAGAGATAATTGGAGATATATTTTTTGACAGCCCAAAATAGTTTCTCTAAATGCATGCTTTTGTGGTGAGCTTGCTGTGTGTACAATACTTGCTGATTTGAATTTGGACAGTGTGTGTGGTAAGCAGCAGGAAACTCCAGATTTTTTTCATCTCCTTTAAATGAAGCTTGATTGGGCGCCTGCTCGGTGGGTGGGCGGTACAGTAATCAGGATTAGAAGATAAGTTCATCTCTGGGTTACTGGTACACTGCCGCTGGGCTAGTTGTCAAAATAATGTGCTGCCGCTATCACTGTTGTGTCACATTTCATCCAGAGGTGTGTTAAGTCATGCTGTAAAGTAATCTGGATTATTGCCACACTACCACAACACTGGCTTCAGCACACAGTCACTGAAGATTAAATCTGTGTATTAAAAACATTTTATTTTATTTTTTTTTTAATCTTGTTTGCTCTAGAGGCAGCTGTTCCTCTATGTTATTAAAACCTATCAACTGTGTTTTCCTGCCTAACATTTCTGAACCGAATGACAAAATATCTTTTAAAGAATATTACAGGCTCATTTATGAATAACTATAAAATATGACAGTAAGTAAATACTTTATTTGCCTCCGGGAAACACCAGATCAATTCTTGGAAACTGAGCAGGCGTTGTTAGGTTAACCTTGGGCTCTCACATGTTATTAATACTCTTGTCTGTGTACATTTGTCAAATGACCACAAATGCATCTGACAGCTGCCAAGTACAGTTGTAAACAGTACAGTGAATGCAGCCCACATTGTCTTTGGTTGGCTAAACCAACTAGCCCATAGAAAACCAGGAAACTGCTGTATTGTAATGGAAAGCAGTCTTCTTTGTAACAATACTGTTTGACCTCTAATTCAAAGCGATCTCTTACCAGTAGAAGGCTCATTGGTAATAATAAACAATAGGCAGATTAAACAGAATCAATAAAAAAAAAGCTGCAAAACAGGCCTTATGAGGAGTATGACGTACTGTTGCAAATTCATTTAAGGATTTTTTTTTTTAACTTCTCAATAGACAGACAGCTTAAAGATTATAACTACACTTGTGATTTTGCTATTACTGAATGTCCTTTGCAAGAGCTACATTTGGTCTACTTTTAGGACAGATAATTATAAAATCCTAGCTAGAGGCTACACAACTTGTGTAAATGAGGAAGCTTTAGAGTGACAGTCTCAGTGATACAGCATATAGACACAAAAGTCTTGCTGCGTTTTGTGCACGTTATGGCTAATAAAATATATCTATTGTGTATATCTCTATTGTATGCAGATAAAGATTAATTACCGTGATTTGGCCTTGACTGGTAAATCTGAACAGGATGCTCGGAGAACAAAACAGTTGAGCCCTGTTATTGCCAGCCATGGAAGCAGGTTACATCCTACTGCTGGGATTAAGTGTACTCAAATTCCATTAAGATATAGTCATTTTAAAAATTTGTATTCCCTCTCTCTCTGTTTTTTAACTGCATACGTGCACACACTGTCACACGCACAGACACACACACAAACAAGCATCAAGTTTCGTTTCTTCTCTTCTCTATAGCTGCTGAAACCGTCTCGTCGACAGTGACTGCGTGAGCATGCCTTGCCAAGATGCCCTGCCTCAGAGTTTACCAGCGGAAGCCCCCGGCCAACTCCCCCGAGGCATCGTCCTTCCTCCTCAGTACACACGGTGAGGTTAATTCCTTTTGATTTCTTTTTTTTCTTGAGGAAAAACAGTCTGTAGTTTTAGACTGAAGCGTGTGACAGTTTTATGCATGCATCCTTTTCAAACAGCATCAGCTGAAAAGTACAAAATAATATCAAAGCACAAACCTGTCTGTCTTATTCCGTCGCAGTGACAGTAAAGGAATGTATTCGTGTTATATCAAGGATTGTGTCACATATGTCTGGCGGCACAGACACTCGATACTGTAATGTGTCTAACATGAGAAGCCCATTACGCGCAGCAACAAGTGGGCTCAGATGTAGCAACAAGTCCTTTGGTCTGGTAATGAGGCCTCCCCTCCTTATCTGGTGACACCCTGAATCATTTATGAGGGTGTTGGCCAGACTGGAAGAGCGTGCTACTGCACTGTTTACTGTAAGGATAAAGTCCAATGAATTATCCAGTATTAACCTGTACACACAGATGAATATGGATAGGGTATTACAGGGGTGCGGTTACAGCTGTGGGGGTGGATATTTTTTATTTTATATCTGCTATATCTGCTTGTGTGGGTACATCAGAAGAGGGGAAGTTCTCACTTGAGCTTCATTTTCACACGCTGTTGTTGCAAAACATTGCAACAACAATTTAGCTGCTGCTATTTCAAATGAATGGAGGATGCTAACATCTTGTTTCTGTTGTTAACTTTAGCTTCATAACTATGTGGCTTCTTAACATATCCCATCACTTTATGGAAATAGAATACAAGGGGTTGTCAGCAGCTGACTTGGGAGCATTTTGCTGAATGCTTTGTCCGGCCCATTAACCACCCTTGCTCAGAATGACATTTGGCTTTCATCAAAAAGAAGATAATACTTAAGACAGCTGTTGTGTTATGCATTATCTTCCCACTTGGGGACTCGCTGAGTTCATTCTGAGGAGTGTGCCCTTTGAGAACTGGGTCAAACTTTGCCATGAGCTTCTTCTAGAAAGCTTCTGTTGTTTGTTAGTGTTTCTGTGGTCGCCCTTAGGTTCTTTCAATACCCTTTGGCATGTGTGGCTTATCTACAGTATAGGTTTCCCTGTATAAATCTTACCTGCAGTATTTTGCATCATATGGCATCTATGGTCTGTTATATATGGTGTAGTGTGACTGCAGCTTTTTCATTATTTACTTCATTTACAATTCTGTACACATATGGCAGCATAAGAAATGTGCAGGAGTTTTCACCCTTTCCCACCCATTGTTCTTGTCTTTTAAGACTATTCTGTAACACAAAACACATACACACTAACAATGTAACAACTAGGGCACTTTTTATGCCTAATAGCAACAGAAAATGTCCCAGTTTGCTGCTAAGAAATTTAAAGTGACTTGACAGGTTTTGATGTGTAACTACTGACTCAAACAGTTTGAACTAAGTTTCCTCTTTGTTCAGATTTTGTGTGTTTTGCTACCTTTTGCTCGGCAGTTACACTCATACTAGACTTGATTACTGCTCCACTTATTGGGGTTTGAGGCAACGTCTGAGTCAGACAGACAGGGAGAGGCAGAGGGAAGTTATAGATGATTGGTGGATGGGGAGAAGGAGAGGAATGAGAGAAAAGAAACTGAAGAATTGATCTATAGATTAAGATCAACTTTACAGCTTTCAATGGATATTAATTAGAGATCAACCTACTGTATTCTACTCTTCTTTCAAGTCACCATTTATGAGTAATAATTATTATTTTCCTTCTCAGAAATTAAAAGAGAAACAGGCCTCTCATTTGCAATTAGATGAGAGATGCTTCTACAGATGTGGACCTGTGAAAAATATAGTAAATCTAACATTTTATAGCTCTGAACCAGAGATAATAATGTTTCCAGAGAAGCAAAGATCATCACTGTGTGGATCCCACAAATTGTTTTTCATTTAATAGCTCCAGAATTCACAATTCAAGAGGAAATTGTACGTTATTCAAAGTTATTTAAATTGAATGGGGGGAAAATGGAAAAACCCTGAATGCCAGGTTTAGTTGAGTAACAACAACAAACAAACAAGTGGACACTAGTTTTCAAATATATGTCTGTAGATAGAAAGATGGACGTTTTTTTTTTGCTTTTTTACATGCTTGTTATTTGTCACAGATAATCTTTCATCCTATATTTTTCCGAATGCGTGGAGCATTTATCTCTCTCCTCCTCCTCGGGATGGATACGAGCCTGCCAATGATTATGTGTAATTGATGGAATTTCCTTGTCATCATGATTAAAGTGCACAGAGCATTTCAGATGATTAAATATTAAATTCAGGCCAAGGCCTTTTAGAAATATGAAAGTATGCAGTCTTGCAGAGACTGATTTTCCCCAGACCTTTCTCTTTGAAGCCATCAAATAATGCTCGACTGTCTGTCAAGGGATATTGCCATCTGACATATAGGTGTCTCCCTCCTATGAAGTCAATAGGTGCAATAAATTTGATCTACTCCTTCGATTAGAGTTCAATCTTACTGGTTTTGGAAGCGAACACAGGAGAAGATGAGTTTTGGGAAGTTATATAACAAGCCTGATAAATGGAATTCATCGTGGAAACGAGAGGACACCTTGTGTGGCTCTCATCAAATCTGCTCTTTGTTCCCCCTTGGATCAAATAGGATGAATTGGCACTCGTCCCAGATGAAAACTTTGAATCCTATGCACAGCAGTTTCCCAACTTTTCAAACCCCTCCTCGTTCTCACAGAAAATGTTACAGAACATGGATTAACTCCAGTTTCTTTTCTTGCTCCCCTCCGTTGATAATGGCTACTTTAACTGTCGCATAAAGACCAACAGTGTCCCCTGCCTTGGCCTTATTGGATGCTGGTAGGACACAGGTTTTCAAATGTAAATGTGACAAATAAGTAGCAAAGCCTTTTAAAGCAGAGAGAGAGAGAGAGAGAGGCTGAGGGCCACACACACACACGCAGAAACTCACTCACATAACCTTCTCACAAGCTGGGCCTTTTGTCCCTTTTGTTTTGGTAATTTAATTGAAGATGTATTTTGCGGTTACATTCTGTACTTCGGAGAAAATATTTTTCATTCCATCCGAGGATTGAATGTGTCTTTTAGTAAAAAAAAAAAAAAAGGATAGAAAGAAGAGGACCTGACCTGGGTGTCCTGTCCTCTTCTTTAGTTGTTATCGGCATTGAATCTGGATTAAAGCCTTAGAGGGAAATGGCAGTGATGGGGCCACTGCTGCACTGACAAAGTAGGACAACATTTCTAACATCTTGTCAGAATGTGGCAAAATGGGTGCTGCTAATAGCACATCATCCTTGGTATCTGACACATGGCTGGATGACATTTTTGGTTTCCCCTTTGACAGCTCAAAGAGACCCACAACATATAGTATAATATGTTGTCATATCTGGATGTTTGAATGCATGAATGGTGTGCTGTGTGCTGAAGTATGGATGTCATCTGAACCTATACAAAATTCATGCTAGGTTAGTGCTGACTTGGCTGCACTCATGTCCTGTTACTGGACAGGCTTTGTGGCCTAATTGAGCTGGCACATGCACAAGGACAGGCTAGGCAGGAGGGAAGTCAGACAGGGATTAACCCACTGTCAATATTTATATTTTTTAGTGGCTCCAGGCTTTTTTATCGCTCTCTTTCTCCATAGCTTACTAATTAAATATCCCGTGTAACAGTTTGCCAGCCTGCCAACGTTTGTCTTTTTTCACCTCACATATAATTTCACAAATTTCACACAGTTTCAAAAGGTATATTTGGAGGTCTGTCGGGTGAGACGCGATTTAATGGAAGACGATTTCACTGTCGATGAAATTAAGTCTGAAGTAAACAGACTTCTTTGAGAAACAAGTAAACAGAAGTAAATGGAAGAGGAAATTGCTCATGCATACAAAAAAGGAATGGCAAAAATAGGGCTCATCCGGGGAATTACCTAGACGCAAACAACTGAAACAAATATGAGACTTTTTGAATTTTTTAAGAAACCTGTATGAAAATATTTTTACATCATTCAAGTCTACCAACTTAGACACCATTCACAGCTTTGTCCCAAAGTGGAGAGTCATGTTTGTAAATGGAGGAAGTGGAGAAAATAATTAAAGTCACACAAGCATTGGTGGAAGGAAAGGTGCTTACAGCTTTGTAAATAGCTGGGTCTTTACAGCACTGTGAGTCTATGTTAAAAGCAAACACTAGAAAATTAAACTGAGTCTCTTTGTCCTTTGGAGCATTAAATATTTTCTTAATAATCATTGGGTTTATTATTTTTATGTTTTCCTGTCTAGTTTTCTTTGAGTAAAATCTGTTCTTCCAAGTTTCTTGTTCAGGAGACTCATTATATTTTACTGCTGTTATAAAAAGTCTCATTCTAGACTTGTTATTATGCTGCATTATTTTAATTATAGCTCCTTTCTCTCTGTAAAGGTTATAAGGTTGGCAGTTCCCTTACACTGAAGGCTTGTTTCGCCTTGACCTTTTTTCACCTGGACAAGTCTGGCATTTTAAATTCTCTCCTGCTCTAAATTCTGCCATCAGCTGCTCATCAGCTCCGTGGCTGAGGATGGCATCTGCCGCCTGAGGGTGCATTCGGTGCATTTCTGAAAAAAAATGAAAGCAGTAAATGAGGGGCTGGGAAGTGTGTACTTGATTAAGATTTTAAATTTAATGGCAGCAGCATATCCTAGTCGAGTCAGCCCAAAATCTCAAAGCATCTAGGAACATTTAATCATTTTCAATGGAGACAAAACATGGATGAAACATAAATAGTACATTGGTTTTTGGTTTAGATACTGATTTATATATAAGCAAACAGCAGCCACTATCCCTAAAATAAACACACTACTTCCCTCTACAAGTTCTTGTGGCAGCTAAACTTTTTGATGGAAATGTCTCTGATTAGAGTAGATTGGGTCGCCATGCATAATTTCTAATTTGGATTTATTCATGGTAGACCATGTCAGAGCAAAAGTTTATGTAAATTTAACATCAGGAAAGAGTCTCTGAAGGTATTACTTTTTTATTACTCGAGCTAATTGCTGTAGCTTGTATTGTAAATTGTGTTGTGACAGGAAGAGACACGGGAAAGGTTGTGGTGCATGATCCACTACTTTTGGTTGCTACGAAATGTAGCACAGACATTCATGGTCCCCAGAGGATGGAGCTTATACTGATTTTTCCTCTAGCACCACTATGAGGTGCTCCATTATCGGGTCAAATGTTGAATTTGTCTAATAATTTGATTATAACCATACCTCCAACATCTTTAACAACTTATCCTTTGGAGGTGCGTAGGTGGATGGAGCTGTTCCCAGCTGAGAGACAGGCGGGATAGACCATGAACAGGTGTTTTATGACATTGAAAAGAAGTACTTTCATACTAGTACAGCCGTTACAAACGTTAGCATGCTAATTTTAAATCTAAGATAGTGAACATAGTCGACATTATACATGGTAAACAGTAGCCATATATCCATAATGTAAGTGTGCTGCAGTGTATTTGCATTGTGTGTTTTCATTTGTGGATGTATGACCCACAGTGCTGTCTCGTCTGCCATGCCGTATTAATTCACTCCTGCTCTCACAGGCTTTAACCTTTGCTTCCACAATGTCGTTGTTCCACTCTTGCAGGCCATCTGCTTTGTGAAAAGACAGCTCTCCTCGCTTTTTGTGCAGTCTTATCCCCCCCCCCTCGCTTGTCTTTGAAAACCTTTATCTTCCATTGTTACCACACTGAATGACATAAATTTACTGCGTGGTAATAATGTTTTTCTTTCTTTTTGTGGGCTGATTTTACACATAAGGCTAATGTATTCTGTCTACTGAAGCAAAGTATTGACTGTAAGTTCTGTGTTTCATGGTTGCACCTGCAGTGTTTAAGAATGAAGGAAAATCCCATTATAGGATCAATGCAACTCATGTTTCTGCTGCTGCTTTACTACAAACATGAATACCTATTAGTCATTCAAACAACAGTGTAAGCATGTTGTGTCCACTTAAATAAGATGGATTTCCCAGCAGTGCAGGAAAAGAAGCAGGAAGGAATTTGACTTAATTTGACCCTACAATTAAGTCATGTTGAAACGCACTCTGTGCCCTCTTGATGCATACTGTACTTTTGATCCATATAAAACAAACAAATGTTGAAAAAATGTTTTTCTTTTGACAGAAATAGCCTTACAGTACTGTAGTGCATTCTTATTGTTGATCCTGGGGAGCAGAAATGTTTGTTTGTGAAATGTGAATCTGTCCTGAAACTATTTTGTCAGTCTGCATTTACCATCATCCATTTGTTTTGACTTCTGCGTGCGGTGTAATGCAGATTCTGTTTGGTATTTTTGAGACTGCTTCAAACCCACCTTCAGGCTCAGATGTAAGATATTTCAAACAGTGTTTTCACTTTGTTCTATTACCGCGGCCAGCAGCACAAAACCATGCCAAGTTCAGTGTGGGAACGACAAACATCCCTTGTACCCAAGCTCTGAAGTGCCAACAGCGTTATCACACAACGAGTCTCCCACATTTTAGCTTTAGACCGTGCTCTTATGAGCAGGATTAATTTAGAATAGCACAAAGCCAATGTTAGCAGTGGCCATGTCAACATGACTACGACGTCTCCAAGAGCTGTTAGCAACGCTAGGAGACTTACAGGAAAGGAGAGAAAGAGTGAAAAAGTGACAGATGATGGACACACACACACACACACACACACACACACACACACACACACACACTGCTATTTGACCTTTTTTTGGTTTGCATGTGGGTTACACTGTCTGCTCATGTTTCCTCTGCAGACAGCTCTCTAATGTTGTCAAGTTCAAGGTCATGTAGAGTTCCATGTGGTATTTTTAAAGATGATTTTACATGCAAACCAAAATGGCACTCTGTCATTAAATGTGATAGAGCAACAGATTCGCAAAATATAATTATTTTCTTTTTTGAGAGTTGGATGAGATGAGCGGTACAGTAACATTCTTATACTGTATCTGTCAAATATGAAGATGCAGTCAGGAGATGGTTAGCTTAGCATAAATACTGCAAACAGGAAATCGGCTAGTCTGGCTGGTATTACAGGTGTTATGTGCTAGACTATCTCTTGTCCACCCATTATGACTACCTGGACGGTTGCTGTGCAGCCAGTGGAGACTTCAGACCAAGAAATAAGCCAGTACATAACCTAACAAGTCTTTGTGCTAAGCTATTTAACTTTTGGCTATAGCTTTATATTTAACAGACAGTCACAAGAGTGATATCGATCTCAGCAAGAAAGCAACTAAGTGCATTTCCCAAAACATTTCTTCTTATGTAGCCCATTACCTACAACAACGATATGTCACCCTGTCATAACCGTCCTTCTCTTTCTTTCCAATAGGTCAGCTGAAGCTGTCAATCATCCAAGAGCATGAAGTACTTGTTGTTAGTGGTAAGTCTTATTAAGGTTGTTCATACAGAGACACTGCTGTGGAGAAACACTTTGTGCCCTTTTCATTTTAATGAAACTACTATACCCTGCATGAGGCTGGTGACATTTGCTATAATAATATTAAAAAAAATGAAAAATGAAATGACAAGGTAACTTTATTTGTATAGCACGTTTGATTTAAACGATATGATGCAAAATATTGAATGTCAAACCACAACAGGTGACCACTAATGAGAAAAGTTGTAGGTAGGTGGGAAGGTAGCTGGGTACATGAATCCAACAAAAGTGGTTGTTTAGTTTGGTCTCCCAGCAACCAAAGCTCCTACTTTTGTTTGTGATTCTCCATCTCCCCTCTCAGCATCTTTTGTACCCTTGTCATTTCTCTTAGTGAAGGGCCATTTACACATCAGATGGCAAACTAGAAACAGAATATTAGAAACACCCCTTAAGATCAGGCAATAAAACAAAAATGTGAATACACTGGGAAGTAGTGTGTTTATTTCAGAGAAAGTGGCTGCTGTTCGCTCATATATACATCAGTATCTAAACCAACAACCAATGTACTATTTATGTTTCATCCATGTTTTGTCTTCATGGGGAAAAAATGCTGTCTCATAGACTTTGAGTCAAGTTAACGTTACATGTTAAGTGTTACGGAAGAGTCTGAGATCATCAAAGATGGCAATCAGCTTTATAACTATAAGGACTATAAAGCTAACTATAAAGCTACCCCACAGATTGGCAACCACATGGTGCACAGATGCCCTTGTTATTTTACTGAAATACTTGAGCTTCACAGATTTACACAATATAACAGGCATTAAAACTAAACTATTTTAGTTTTCAAAACACCAACCGCACACAAAGCATAACAATACAGAATCACAGACTATACTGTATATTGTATGACATGTGGATTTAAGTGAATAACACAGAGCCCCAAGGTCAGTTTCTAATATAACAGTCCAACCTATTCTCTTTACTTTCAGCTATACATATTCTGTCGTCTCACATCATGACCCCAAATTCTATGCAGTATAATTAGTTATATAATTTGTACAGTGTAAATGTTGTGACTATATTTCTGATGCAGTTTAAGCCATGATGGAACCACATATAAACAAGATGAGCAGGCAGCTGTGGTGATTTTATCTGTATCAGTCTTGTATCTCATCTCATCCTCTCATCTAATATCCTGAGAAATGTCTGGAGACCAAAATGTTGGACTTGATATAGCTTCCTGCCTCGATGTTGGTGTGGTTTTTGAGCCCCATGTGGAAGCCCTGTCATGTATTCTTATTTTGCAGGAGCAAACAATGGTAGGATGGACTCTCATTCGGGTTGCTGTGCTTTGGCACAGGATAAAGTACCCACAATAAAATGGCTTTGCTGGCAGTAATAAAAGCAGAGAAACAGTGCATTAAATGTTGACTCACACAACTCACACAACTTGAGCAGCTGTTTCTTTAAAGCATGCAGATTTCCCTCGTGGGTTCTCGGTCATTGGAAATACTTGGTGGCGTCTTGCAAATAATTTTCACAGCATGTTATTTCAGCAGTTAGACATCCTCTTATTCTTCCTCCACACACTTCAGCAAGACACAAAATGTCAGTTAATCGGAAGCAGGCAAGCTGTATTAATGTTTTCCAACCAAAGCAGCATGCCAAATATGTGTCTACATTTTGTATTCTCTGGACTCCTAACACATGCAAACATGGTCTACATGGGAAAACCTGGTCACTTTTTGGAGCAACATTGTGTTCATTCAGAAATATTGTACACCACAGCCACAGTAAGCTTTACAGTGAGGCTCAGTGTTTGTGGGTCCAGTGTTAGTTATTTATTGGTGACATTTTGACTCAGCAACTGAAAATGAGATGTGGATATACATATTTAATGCGACTACAAAGTCATCATTTATTCAGTTCTATTTGTATTTCTTCACAGTTTTGGAGGCTAAGGGCATGGCTGAAGATTGCCAAGGGCCATGTGACTCTTATGTTAAGGTTTGTGCCACTGTACAGAAAAATCCATAAAAGCCCTTGTGGGAACCGTGAGAAAATGGTGAAGACGAGATTGTTGTTTTACTGTTGTACTGTTGTTTTGCTGTCCTCCTCAGGTTGGCATGTTCCCAGACGGCGATCCAAAAGACAGACAGAAGACTCGAATGGTTCCTCACTGCAGGAATCCCATCTTCTTACAAACATTTTCCTTGTAAGCATGCACTTTTCAAGTGCCATTGACACCAAACAAACGTTTGCAAAGTTTCTGTGTGAACAGTTCATCTAGTTAGACAAAATTTGAGAGCAGTTGACTTGTTTTCTTGTTTTCAGTGTTGTCAGTGAGGGGGACCTTCATAAGAGACTACTCTTCACAATGTGGAACTCCGACTCCACAACAAGGTATCTGCTGGTCATGTCGATGTTGTTTTTTTTTTTCATTTGAACTTAATGTAAGATGTAAAACCAGGGCACACCACATGTGCACGTGAGCAAGGCTCCCTAATGAGGATCATAAAAGAGCATATAATTGATGCTGCTTGCATTCCTCTGTGCGTTTGTTTATGTGCATATGTGTTTCTTTGTAGTGTGAATGTGTTACTCTCGCCTCCATGCCTCACTAGACTTAAGCTGAAACAGGGTCATTGCTGGGGATGGAGGACATATGGTCGAATCAATCACACATTTCTTGTGTTATGTTGTATTGAGAGGACAGATGAAAAGAATTTCAATGTGCTAGAAATACTGTAACACTACTTGGACTTAATATGTTTTATGTGGTTTAAAGCTCTTTGCCATGAGCATAGGGACACAGATTAAGAGTGATTTACTCATCCTTGGTAAGATATTAAGCCTCATTCACACCAAATGTCCACTGCATTAATTGGGAAAAGCCAGTAGAAACAAATGTTTCCAATCATAAATACTCATTTGTTAAATGAGTAAATGCTCCCATTTTCTTTGTCCAAAATGGCTCAGAGCCAAGGTTACAGTGCACATAGTGTTGTGTTTAGCAGGATTTGTCTACATTCTTTAAATCCACTCAGAGACATTTCACACATGGCCATAGATTCTCCAGATGCTCTGTCAAGCCAGGACAATATTGTAGTCGTTTACAATAAACCAGCGCAGCATCTGTTCAACACTTGCAGTCTGTCACCTCAGAAGAACAGCAGTGATCTGACCAACTCCATTCACAGCTTCGGGATGGAGTTGCTCAAGGAAAAGACCTTGAGATAAAAAACCTGTTGAATATGTCCACTCATGCACCACAAGGGCAGCACACATTCATAGCATTCAAAGCAATAAACACTCAATCACGACAAATACAGAATTATATATTTCTGTATCAAAAGGAAAGCAGGAAAAAACAAGGACCTCGATCACAATTCAAATAACCCTTATGTTAGCTATGAGATAGAGCCACCGAGTCTGTTACAAGCTCTACATTTTGCTCTGAAAGAAAATCAAGTCATTGAGGTTGCTGAAAGTATCAGTTATCAACCCATAAACATTGTGGGCGGCAGTCTCTAGGAACTTTCTTGGGAACCGGAGAGTGGCTGGTTCAAATACAGCATAGACCAAAGCACGGAGAGTGGACTAGTAGCTGGAGAGATTGCTGTTTACCTCCTGGGTACTGTTGAGGTGCCCTTGAAAAGAATTTCCCCACCAAGGGATCAATAGAGTAGTAGAGTAGAAAACACTGGACTGTACAAAGTGGCCATACTGTACACATATATTCATATATATGCATACATAAACTGTAGGAGCAGCTCATGAACCATCAATATCTACACTCTTAGGAATCTTTGTTGGCTTTTTCAACAAATGTGGTCAATTGTCACCGTTGGAACAACTTTAAACTGAACTATGGTCAGTCATTCAGGCTTATGTTTGCTAACTATAGACTTGTAAGAGAACAGATTCTAACTGGATAACCTTAGCTAACATCAGCCATCACAGACACTGGCCAATCCAAATTAATCTTTAAATAACAAAGTTTGATGTTGTAGTCTGGCTGTCAGAAATGTTCGATAAGGAGATCTTTTATTCAGCAGTTTGCCCTTTTCCTTTCTTTTCCATGTAAAACTCTTGAATTCAAAAGTCATGACTCGGCACAGGCATGGTGATGATCTAATCTAATCAAACCAAGAGGATGAGTCCCCCTTCTTTTTTATCTAGCGCCACTGTGAAGTTCACATTTGTCATTAGATTAAAATTTGAATTTTGGTTTATAACTAAATACCTGCAAAACTACTGACATTGCAGACAGCCTCAGCTGTACTTTGAGTTAAGTGCTTATTATCAATGTTATCGTTTTCTATGTTAGCATGCTATCATGCTAATCTGTGACCAAACACACCAAACACTAGCAAGGTTGCAAGGCTATTCGTTGACATCAGTTTTCATTTAACATCATTTCAAAAACATCTGTAGCTAGAATTTGCATTCTTTCCTGATTTCAGAGTCTGTGAGCAGCCTTTTCATCTTTGCCAAGGGAATCTGCTGTAGCTCTCTCTTGTTCCATGCAGTATCGCACCAGGGTAATACGGCTCCAATCACAGGTTGCAATCAAACTCTGCACTTAAGCGCCCCTCTCCCGTGATCCCTCGGAAAGAGTTTCTCAATGTGGCTCCCTTGAACATTATATTCTTTAACGGATTTTGTTTTTGTACCATTAAAATCAGCAATTAATTAGCATAATAATATTAAGCATGGTCAGAACTCATATGAGAAAATGTTGATTTGTCAAAGACATGATCGGCAGTCAGCTACATCTGAATTGTGCTTATGCAACTCTCAACAGAGATGGAAAAGAAGCGAGATGGCTCACTCATTAGCTACTTCCAAACACTATATGTAGTTTACTTATTTTGTCATACTGTACATGAGATTTATGTCTGCTCAGCCAGAAGAGGCTTCTTCTGGGTCGGATATGGCCCGCAGGCTGCCAATTGAATAGGCCGGCTGTAGGCTCTTGATAATAGTTTTGGGATAACAACAGTCTGTTTTGTATGGCACAGGAATTCCCTGAGCTTTCAACATTGGCTTTGCAGACTATACTTGTTAGTAGAATTCGTTGGGTTTGCTGATAATAATAATAGTAATAAAAAACAAAACAAAATCACCCCAATCACACCACTGTCTTCTTCCGTGATGACCCATGTACACATCTACAAATATAACAGCTGTTATGTACTCATAGTGGACATAGTATATACTGTTGGCTGGCTTTTCTTCTGTATTTGGATTCACTGGACGTTCTGGTACAACGGGATATTTTAAACATTCTGTCAATGCTGCTGAGCTTTTTCGGTCACTGGCTCATTCTGTCAAGTTGAGCCAAGACACATTTCAGGTGCTCATTTATGCTGACGGCCAGTTTGCCCTCAAAACAGCATCAGCAGCTGCAGAAGTCCTGTCCAGCTGGTACGATGTCGAGAACTATTTTTCTCATATATGCATAATTAAGCATCCCCTCCCCCTTTATCACCACACACAGACTTCCGTAACTCTGATAATACATTTGTTTAATGTCAGTTTGTTGACACAAAATGGGAAACATATTTCCCAAATTTGATAGTTTTACTGCTTTAAACTTTTTATGATTGTTTTGTTTATCGTCATTATCTTTTACTATGCCTCTAAAAGCACCGCTTTCTCCCAGGGGATCAGCCTTGTGCTATCTTTTTCGTAATAAATAATTCTCTGTGGCACTCTGGGACAAGATTATGTTGGACAAAATCTGACACCAAGATGAAAAACACTATTAAATTTTAAACAACATCACATTGATTAGTTTGTGTTTGATGTTAGGTCTGCTGGATTTAATGCTTTTGGAGGATACAAAACACATTTCAGGTGTCAGACCTGAGTTAGATGACACATCAGCTTTACTCAGGGGTATTAATTGATTTTTTTATCCTACTTATTTATTCTCTCTGTCTGTCTCGCTCTTTGTATCAACAGGATGAGTGCGCTGCTGGGTTGCATGAGCTTTGGTGTGTGCTCCCTTATGGACCCTGACAAGGTAAGTGAGGTTATACTGTAGGTATAAAGACAATGTTTAAACCGTGTCCTTGGTTCCCTTTTCTACTTTTACTCTTTCCCCGTGTATGTGCGTGTCCATCCATTAGACCATGAAACTAAGTGAGTTTAGTTCAATGTGAATGAATTCCAGCGTCCTTGGTGGCTGAGAGGAAACACTTTGGGGTTACCAGTGTTGCGGCGCATCAATGTTGCCTCCAGATACAGTCTGAGTCACTTTCTTCACTTAAATGTTATAGGTCTCTCTCTCTCACACACACACACACACACACACACACACGCATTCCTTATTTAAGTCTCACTGAATCTCGTCTTCTCTGTACTAAATTAAGGTCAGTTTTCTTTAAATTACAGAGTAAGCGCAGAGCTGCAGTATGTTGATGATGCATTTGGTATTGCACATTTTATTAATAGAACATCAAATACTGTAAATCTCTAATCAAATCAAAGTGAATCTTTTCATGATGGCAGCGTACCATCTGGCCAAAATATGAACCAGTTGCGCATCTTCGTAGGAAATGTCGTCTTGGGAGACTGCAAATGCAAAAATCCGCTTTGTTGTTTCCTGTCACAAGACAACAAAGCCCAAAGTCACTTCCTTTTGTCAGCCTGTATTTGAGCTGTCAAAGACACAGCAGATCCTGTTCTCATCACACATACTGTACATTAACTGTTGCTGTGGTCTCTTGGATTTACTAGCTGGTGTGAACAATGAAAATTACACAATACTATATATAATACTAATACAAAAACTAAACTAACTACAGATACTAAACTACAGCTCTGGGAGGCTGGACTTAGGTAAAGCAGTGCTTGAGCTAAATGTTATTGTCAGTATGCTACCAAGTATTTACTCATAAACCAAAGTATTGGACAAATAAAAATTTAACCTCACGTGGCACTAGATTAAAAGTTAAGGTCGACATGAATGTCTGTACTGAGACATTTCAGTCAAAACCACAAATGTGAATGCCATGGTGTTGCTAGATAAGAAGAAAGGTGCCCACCAAAGTCTGGATTCATCTTCTGAGCAACATGATCCTTATACTCGATATTCTAGTCTGAAGCATAATAGTTTTAGAGTTGGTCTGACAAAAATGCTTATTAGTTTTAAACATTTTTATCCTTGATAGTTTTGGTCTAGTTTTGGTTGATGTGTGGTGCATGTGTGAGAGAGAGAGGGAGACATGTTTGTAATGAAGGGTCACTTGTTTTACTGCTATTCGACACATTTGAAGCAATTCATCTGTTACAGTAGCCTAGATCTTCCCACTACTGGTGTGCTGTGGGTGGGTAAGAAAAGAAAAAAGAACAGCCTGGACAGCTTTTACTATAGCTGCTCCAAGCAGCCCGTTCAGCCCCCCTGGAGAATGCAGTGGCAGTCTGTCCTGATAATTGTGCTACTACAGTGCATAAAGTTGGTGGCTTGCAGTCCTGGTCGGGTTCAGGTCTTTGATTAATGGATATTGTTGTGGGTCATGCAGCGTGGATAAGGCTGTCATAACACGTCAGGTGGGTCTGAGACAGCACTATACCTCTGTTTGCTCTTACCTGTTGGGGGAAAATATGATGCATATTTTGAATGTCCGCTAGCCCACCACTAACATTTAGTCCTGCCTCGTCTCCAAAACCTAAATTTTGTCATAGTTTTAATATCAAAAATCTATTTTTAACTCATCATTGTCATCTTTTGTTAATGAAATTAACACCGCCCTGGACCAAAGTGGTGGACCGAACATGGAGCCATGCTGCTAGCATTGCTAAAACAAACACACCGTACAAAGTGGAACTAACTGAAAACTAATAGTGAACATTCATGATGAGATCAAGCATTTCAGATTCAAACACTTAATGACTACTTACCAGACAATGTGGAAAGGACACCCACTCGTGTGGCAGACGCACACATGAGCATGACAGCACTTTTCATCCCACACGCTTTCATCATAATATCAAAGAACACTGTCCTTTAGTCTTTGCTGTCCCAGGTGATAGCAGATGAATGTGAGGTCCAAAAGTTCAGCTTCGCTCTTTGGCTGAGTTAGACTAGGCTTTTCCTCCATTGTACAGTTTATCCCCTTAACTGCTTTCCTTAGCTATTTTCCCTTACTGTTTAATTATTTAACTCTAATTTATCCAACTGTCTTTCCTTTGCTTTTGCAGATGTGCATATTTTCTTCCAGCAGTGTACCGCATTTTCACATCAAGAAAGTCCACGTTTTAGTGGTTACTGCAGTAACATTAGAGTTACTGCAGTAACCACTGCAAATGTTTGGTATGTAATTCCTCAGCACTTTAGCATGTAATTACATCAATTAGTATGTATTTGTGTGTAATTTTAAAGCCTCATAAGGTACTTTTACAGTACACAGAAAGTCTATAATGTTGTCACTGGTTTTAAGGTATAGCAGATACACTAACCAGATTCTGCCTCAGATTTAGAGAAGGTAGGAAACCTGTCTGATCATTATGGTTACAGCACAGTTGAGAAAACCTCTCAGAGGTATAGGAAAAACTTTAATCCAATTGTCTGTTTCTGAAATTGAGCACTCTGCAGAAATAAACCCTACAATTAGGGCACTTTGTGAAGTAGAAAATACGAGTGTCCTGGTGACGTAGTGGTTTAAGACAGTCTGGGTTTGAAATCATTGCAGAAAAAAACCCATCTAGAGGGAAAGTACAGTAAAAAACTCTTTTGTCTTCTAATTTCTGACTGTGAGACTTTAGCTCCCTGTGCTTCTTGAAATCATCACTATTTGCTTTTGATTATATGTCCTGAGCTTTAAGATGACAGTTGAGGACAACAAAGCTAAATTTGTTAGTTTGAATGACATGAAATGATCATTGAACAGGCCTTTAATTTGTTGGCATTTTTATTACGACTGTAATTGTAGTTTTTTTTCTCTCAGTCTGGCTGAAAGTTTACATAAAACCCTTAATTTGGTGTTTGGAAATAAAATGAGGAAAACAAGCTTGAACACAGCTGCAAATTTACAAAACTCATAAACTGACCCCAGTGAGTCTTTTTTGTAGTTTTAATTAACATCCACACCAGTGAGGGAAAACAAAGAATTTATATTTTAGTCAGGCTTATGGCATCCTTCCTCTAACATTTATTCCTATGAATATTTAATTGGCTTAATATGCTAATGAAAGAGATTAAGCTTTGAGTCACGCAGAGTTATGTGTCTTCACCACACCAGCACATCCGTTACTCTCTTATGTTGTTTTTTTCCATTCAGCCCTTCCCATTCTGTTTCTCTTCACTGTGTTCTTGCTGTATTTCTGATACATTTGTGAGCTTATGAGTGCTGGCTGTTATTTTTGTTACCTGGTTTGCTTGCGTGTCACATCTTGTCATTTGTCTGCACCCTTTTGCCACTTTGGGCTTTTTGCTTCTCTCCATCTCCTGCTTTCTCTTTTTTCATCGTTCTCGTCTGTCTCCCTCCAGACTAACATCTCTCTTTGCCCCACTCTATCCCCCTTTGTCACATGTGCAGGGTAGTATCGAACAGTGGCGTAAATCCCTCTCTGACTTTCAGGACATATGCCCTCCTCCCCATCTTCTATGCAAGTCCCCCGCCCGTCCTCCCCCCCTTGTCCCACAGCCCGCAGAAATCTGTCCACTCAGATAAGATGCTTTTAAAACGGAGATTATTGTTACTGTCCACGGCATCATATTATTTAGTACAAAAGATGAAGCTGCCAGTGTGTGTGTGCATGCGCGTGTGTGCTGTAATGAATGTGTGACACAGTAAAATAGCTTACATCAGTGTTGTCATGTCCTTGTTTGCAAGACTGTGTCCACATCATCAGGATTACAAATCAACAAATCAGACCAACCCCCCGCCCCCGCCACAGCATGCATGACTTTATGTAGCACACATACAGTAGCTGCAAACACATAATACACATGTGCACACACACACACACACACACACAAACACACATACCATCTGGCTCATAGTGCAAAAGTGCAGAAGTGGGGGCATCAGCTGCTGGAATAAGCTAAAGCATTGTGAGTGGTGAGTGTACGTATTCAGTGTTTGCAGCCCTGCAGGAGCAAGCAAATTGAGTCTGTGTGTGTGTGTATGAGTGTGTGTGTGTGTGTTTGTTGGTGCAATGTGTTTATGCTTTCACATAGAGAGTTCATTTTAAATTTAGGTTGAATCTCAAAGCTTGAAATCATGCATACACATGCCTGACACACACACATGCAGTCACTTTGTGTGTGTGTGTGTGTGTGTGTGTGTGTGTGTGTGTGTGTGTGTGTGTGTGTGTGTGTGTGTGTGTTGTAGGAGGTTCAAGGATGGTACTACCTACTTGGGGAAGAGCTGGGGAGGAAGAAGCATCTTAAAGTGCCCACACAACACAACTACCACCCCCTTGGTAAGTTAACTTATTAATAACTTACTAACTTACTCATCATTATCAGGTTGATCAGGTATTTTATAACGGAAACGTTTGTGTCGTAAAGAATATCGAAATGTGTGAAAAGTATTGAAAGTTGGCATTGATAGCTTGGTCAGCTCTGGAGGCCTGTTTGCTTATTTTTGATTTGATGTTGAATTGTTCATGTTGATTTGATGAAGTCATATTTATTGTAGGCAAAGTTCTTTATTTGATACTGATATTTTAGGCACTTTTGCATATTTTTTGCGATGATGAATTCCCTGTATGAAGGTTTAAAAAAATGCATTGTTTTGGAACCAGCAGGGAAACTCTGAGTTTCCCTGCTGGTTCCAAAACACAGAAGTCTTTCAAATGATACTCCTGGCATATGATACAGAGTCAAAATAAGAAACCTGTGCCCAATACATCTCAATATCTGCACATGTTTATGCTTGCCTGGAGTGTGCCAGGCTCGCAGCTCTTAAGTCTTTATCAGTCTTTGGGTCGGGAGGTGGGGCGACTGGGGAAGTAAGGGATTAAGAGAGGGAAAGAGAGAGGGAGAGAGCGAATGAGGGGAAAGACAGAGAGTGTGGGCAGCGAGGGAGGGGTCTGGACGAAACCCTGACGCGTCACAGTTGCCAGAGAGAGAGAGAGAGAGAGAGAGAGAGAGAGAGAGAGAAAGAGACGGTGCTCACCCGTACTGTTCGCTGCTGGAGTGGATCTCCCCCCTGCACACACAGGCGCACACACCCACCTAAACTCACGCGCACACACACACACCAGCACACACTCAGACACATTTGTTTTGAAATCTGTTTTTCTTCTTACCTTTGAGTGCTCCTTTTCTTTCCTACTTATGGTTGCACTCACTCGTAGTTTCACATTGGTGGTGGTGGTGGTGGTGGTGTGTGTGTGCTGGAGTTATGCTACTCTGTGCCAGCCATAAGGGCAGCCTAGACTAGGTGAGTACTGTTTGTGTTATCATACTTGACTGTATTCACTGCACATGAGTATATTTTGGAAGTTGCGTGTTGTGTTGCAAAGCAGCAGATCTGCAGGGAGAAGTGGTTTGTTTTCTTTCGAGGATGCTGTTTGGATGTTTCCTCTTGACTCTTTTTTGTCTGTTGCACTCTCTCCCTCTTCTTCCTCACCATTTCACCTTTTTCTTTTCCCATCTCATTGCTCATTTCTTCTCCCTTATCTTCTGCCATCTTTATATCTCTCTCCGTGCTTCATTGTTGCTGACATTACTATTAATCTCTCTTTGTTACTCTCTGCGTGTGCTGATAATCTGCCAATTCTCATCTAATTTTCCACTTGCTGAGCTAATTTGGTCACAATGGCTTTCCCCCTGAAGGAGCTTAGCTCACCCATTCAGTGAATTACTTACAGTATGACACCATCATCTTATACACTCATCTGTACAAACCTTTCACATCTGCAACACACTTTTCTCCACCTTCCACACCCTCCCATTCTCCGTACCATCGATTTTGCTTATTCACATACTTCTATTCTGGGTTATGAGATTGACGGTGATATCATTAGACGTTGGCTAACCTATCCCTATTGACACTGCTTGGCTGAACTAGGCTAATCTGCCTCATGCAACTTTAAAATTAGTTTTATGCTTCTGTGGATAGAACTGGGACAAGAGTATCAGCTTGGACTCAGGGCTCAGCCAGCAGGAAACCATTACAAGGCTCGCATGAGGGGACCCTGACGTGTATACTCAAGGGTTACATTGGCAAGTGGTTTGTTTTAGCTGTGATCTGATAGGCTCAAAGGTGTTTAACTATAACACACATTTAGTAATTGCAGACACAGTTGCTGAGAAGGTGCAGTAAAACAAGTTTTATGTCCATTGATTCCACATTATTTTGAACTCCATTAATTTTACGGCAAAAAGAAAAAGAGAAAAAAGAAGGGGAAACCGGATGTAATGGATGTTTTCATATTTCCCAGTGGTTATACTGCCCCACTACTGTCTCATCTGATCCATGTGTTTGTGTGTTTGAGCTGGGGGGTTCATACTCATGCATGCACAACACATTATGTGTTGCCAGCTGGCAGAATGTAGGCCATGTAGGCACCGCCGCACCATAACATGCACTAACATCACCAAAATCCTGTTAACCACAATATCACTGTGTGTGTGTCCATCCTCTCTCTCACTCTGTATGTCTGTGCCTCTCTTTATATCCGTCAGTCCCTTTTATATTTATTTTGTGTGCCTCTTTCACTCTGATTATCTGCGCGTTGGCAAATATCCTTGAGCCTTTTTTTTTATTTTACGCCTCTGCCTCTCACCTGTATATTATTTTTATTCACTCCTCTTTCTGTTTTCTCTGACGTCTCTGTTTCGTGTTTGCTCTGGCATCATTGACATTTTAGTCTTATCTAACCTAGCACTGTGGCAGAATGCCAAAAGGCTTTCACTAAACAAACTGTTTGATGTAAAGTTTGCTGCCAGCCAATAGACGTAGATGATTTGCAATATATACCTTATATCATTAAGGGAAATCCTGCAATTATAGAAGTAAGAAGGGGCACACTGAGAGCTTGGCAGGCTCACCGTGTTCCTGTTCTCTCTTTAACTACTCCCAAGCAGTGGTGCCTTAGCAATTTATTAAAAATAAATAAATAAACTCCTGTGAATCGTTTAGATTTCACATTCTTATTTTATATGTTTTCTGACACTAGTTTATTACTGCGTACCCAGGTTACTGTATAAATGAACAAGCAATATGTATTGTTTAATTTAGAAATATAAACTGTAGTTTTGAAGTGAGACGAAAGTTTTAACTTAACGTGTTTATTTTGTAATTGCGTTTACAACTAAAAACTTTAGCTATAATTGTAATTCAGAGTTACACCCAGCCTCCCCCAAACAGATGATTTATGTAACCTGCTGCTGCTAGTAGGAGAAACATTAGGTGACTACCAGGGGATGTAAATCTCATTTTTGGGGGAAACAAACTTGTTATACTTTTCAAGTCAAACTGTTTGTGCTTTCATTTGGTGCTCAGAAGGAGCTGTAGTTGGTTGTGTGTCTGTGTGTTTGTTGGTAGGTGTGTTTGTTTGTGTTTTCTATTTTTGTGCAGCGCTTGAGGGAATTTATGGTATGCACAGTTTAAGCAGAACCTCAAAGCCCTGGGTAAAAGAGGTGCAGCCTGCACTCTTTCACCAGACAGCACAGGAGAAGTTAGACAAGCGTGTGACGGCTAAATCTTAATGAAATGAACCCCAAAATGATCACCATTCAAAGATTTTTATTTGTCCCAAATACAGGCAGAAAGAAAGTTTGAGCAAGTAAATGGTTAAAAAAGAAGTGTAGGTTTATGTAGTTAAATGAGCTGTGGAGGGAAAATGAATCCGCTTTGGTTTTGGTTATGGCTTTAGCCTCAAATGTTTTCATCATTCAACAATAATCTTGTCAGTGAGTTGAGTTTGAGACTTGATTTAGTGGAGTTAAAAACAACTTAAAATTCACATCTCCACGCTTGACTTTTAACCTTCCAACAAACAGCTACATTAGCCATTTGTAGTCTGCTATTATTGACCCTCAAAGACAGCTGAATTACAATTTACAAGCAAACGTCATCTGTTGAAACCAGTTGATTTACTAGTCTGCTACAATAATCCATGTTAATGTGCACAGGCTCTCACCAGAGGTGCGCTATTTGGATCAGTGTGACTAATCCCCCGCTCAGTGCCAGTTCGGAGCCAGCACAGTGCCACGCTAAAAGTCCTGAGTGGGTGGGAGAGAGGGAATTTATGTTGGACTGTGAACCTAGCAGCACATGATGTAGCACGATCTTGACGGTTGCTTTGGGACAGTCAGGATTTAGAAAGACAACAGTGTTAATTGAATTTAAATATGCAAAATCAGCAGGGCATTTAATGTATTTTGGTCATAACGAAGAAAAATAATCTTTATTTTACTTTATTATCCATACAAATAAATCATATTTGCTGAGCACAAAGGGAGGAATTAACTTTTTAACTATCAGATGGTTACAAGTCATGCTTCGCATACTCTCTATTACCATTGTGTCAGACTTTCCTCTTGCATGGTTCAGACTCTCTGATTCCATAACAAAGCCAATCTGCTGAGCGTTGACAGCTAATTACGCTGTATGGCTACAATAAAAAGGCTGCCATCTTAACTTTGCTTAACACAAGTTGAGAGGGAAAAAAAGGAAAGGCTGTGCTTGAGTGGCAGCCAAACAACATTTCTGAGATATGTAGTGACAGGGCAATTAGTGTTGATTTTCAGGACACGACTTTGTATTAAACAGTGGTAGAAACCGCTTTTAAGCTACAGTAATATTGTACACAGCTCTTTTAAATGTTGTTTTACTAATACAGGATATGTGGATCCATCCTCATCAGGGTCACGGTGGGGCTTTGGATGAAAGGCAGGGTACGCCCTGGACAAGTCGCCAGGATATGTGGATAATAGAGCTAATTTGGAGTAAATATAAAACTTAGCGTATTATTGTGATTATTTTTTTTCCAAATCAAACGCTTAAAACAGCAAGAAGAAATCTGTTTGGATTAATCATGTAATTAAGTAATCACATATCAGTGGATTAAAAAAGGACTTGTGATTCATTTCTCTTGATTAATCATGGTGGTCGTTGGGTTGGAAGGATATTGTTTGGAGATTTGGTATGTTGTGGCCCATCTGTGCATGTTTCTGCACAAAGATCGATGCATTTGAGACACTGTCACAGCTCTGCTGCTTTTTTTTTTTTTTTTTAGCTCGGCAGTGTGTCATTGAAGACAACTGACCCACAGTGACATTTACGTGTGTGTGTTTTTGACCATGGCTAACGCATTTCCCTCCAACAAGCTTATGAAGTGGGTCAGGTGGTCTGTATATGCATGAAAGTAAAAAAAGCAGGCTCCCACTGGGCTCGTGCTGAAAAAGTATGTCATCGTCATTGTACACGCACTTGTTTCACTTTTCATAATATATGAATGTACTCCAGACATACTGTACACACACACACACACACACACACACACACACACACACACACACACACACACAGAAACACTGCTTTCCCAGATGGCAAGCCTTTAAAACAGTAGATTAAAATGTACAGTATGTGATTAACTTATGGAAGGGGTTGGACATGCAAGAGGGAGGGGGGTGTTTTTATATGAAGTTGGTGGTGAATCTGTGTGTGTGTGAGAGAGTGTGTGATCATGTGAGACAATGTGTTGGTGAGTATATGTCTGACATGCCATGCATCTGATGCTTTGACCCCAGGCTTATACCCACTTGACATGGAGTGATGCTTTTGACCCAATAGCTTCCACTCTCAGCTCAGTTTGTGTCGCACTCTCTGTGACTTTGACAGTATCTGCTGCGCAAATCTGACAGCGGTTTTACACAAAATATAATAAAGCTAGTACATTTTGATGGAAATCATTGTTTAAATTAGATTTAAACCCTGCATTGTTATAAACTTACATTACTGGTCTGTAAATAGAAAAACACTGAACCCTGCCTGCAATTTTTTATTAAGACCCAGTTGTAAAATAAACAATAATAAACTTACTTAATTGGTAAAATACTTTCCCCTCTCTTAAAAACAACAACAGTAACAAAAAACACTGAACTATGCATATTAGGATCTTGTGTAAACTAATTATTATTATAATTTATGAAATAATACACTTTACCTCTGGCTAATTAGACTTCTGCTCGGATTGATGGTTGGTGGAGCCTTTGAGGTGACTAAACTTCATGAACGGTAACACAGCAGACATGTCAAAGCACACAGGAATGTGTTAAAGGTGTAAATAATAAAGTTAATGATGGCTGAATTCCATTTAGCTGCTTCAGGTTCAAGATTCTGGTATTGTGCATGTTGGCTCGCTGTCACTGAGCCATTGTTAATGTTATTAGTAACACCTGTGCTTTCCCTACTGTGACAAGTCAAAATGTCTGCTGTGACAAAGGCTTATAATACGTGTGATGTTTTCAACCCTAATAGGCACGACAAAACTAATAGGAGGGTAAGACAGATGTTAATCAGGCACAGTGTAACCACGCCTACACAGTTCTTAGGTTGGTGTAGATGTTAGTGGACCAAAGGTGTGTAAGTCATTTAAGTAAGTAATTAAGTGTATGTTATCCTTTGCACAAGATTGCTCTAAATGAAGAAATACACCAGACAGTTGAGACCAGAACCAGCACAATGAACTAGAGACTCATGCAGAAAGAGATCAGCCTCACCCTATCAGTATCACTTGAGCTGCTTATTCAAAGAGAAAAGATGTAGGAGCATTGGATTCTACAATGGCGTCTTATCTTAAAGGCCCATACACAGAGGTGTTTTCAGTTTGTGTGGCCCACTTGACCTGATTAGAGCTATGCTGGGAATTACACTTTCTCTCCAGTCTCTGTGCGCATAGTAAGTGTAAACACTTGTGGAAGTGTACTTAGAGTTTAGAGTTTAAAGTGCCTGGTGGACCTCATGTTTGATGTGAGAGTACAACTGCAACTGAATGATGTGCAGTCTGAAACCAAGCTCTGCTTATTAGAGACAAGGCAATGTGACGCATTATTAGGGAACTGTAAATGCATCTGTTGATGGTTTCTGCAGTAAACTGAAAGATGACAAAGAATCAATGAAAGACATTATGGATGTGCCTTAAGTATTCTTAATGCTCCTAGCTGACCAATGTAGTTCACGAAGAAGAAAAAGTAGTACCTCTTCAACTGAGAAAAAACAATCTATCAGTAATGACCTGAACAAGGAGGTGGTGGCAGCCTGCAGGGACATTTTTAGCCAGAGGGGCAAAGGAGGGGGACATTCACAAGCCAGTCTCAGACTCTATTTATCACAAGCATGAATCTGTGTCGACTGCAGACCTCCACACAGCATAGTCTTTAATCTCCAGTGGGCGGACACTTGCATATGTTTGGGTCAGAGGCAATGAACCTAGACGACTGAATGTCATGGACACAAAGTAATTTAGAATTGATTTCCTGATGGGCAGACACATTGAGCCTGCAGAAGGTAGGCGGAACTAAGTGGGCATGACTTGAGGGAGTGTGACGACCAATAAGGGGCGCACTCAGGGAAAACAAACATGTTCCTGCCCATTTCAGGCGGATATATTCTCATCATGTGTCACAGGACAGTACTCTGTTGAATGACACATCATTCTCATGCCAGTGCAGACTCAGTACTGTAAATACCGTTGTGTCTCATTTTACCATAGTCAAGTTATTAGTGAGGTTAAAAATAAATAAAAAATGTAAAGAATCTAGGTTTTATTTTTGCTTGGCTTATCCCTTTAGTTTGTAAAGATTGGCGAAACGTTAGCTTCCTTCTTTTCTTTACAGTCGATGTGTAAATTGGTTGTCACCTCCTCTTTTGTTGCATCATCACCATGCCACTCTTTATTTAACACATTAATGAGGTCAGGTCAGCTAAATTCCTCCCCCCAGTGACAACTTGGTTTTCTTGGAGAATTACAGACCCGCAGCAACTGTTTACGCTCTCAGTGCCATCACAAACATTTAGTTCAGTTCTCAGTGTAGACAGGGAAAAGGCATTGAGGCAGAATTCATGTACCTCCTGGTAATATTGATGATCTTTTTGTGATTTCTTAATTCGTATTGTAACTACTATGATTTGATGAATTCATAGAAAATATTTAGACTGGATGTGAAATTCCATCTCAGTCTCCGTTTGCTCTCTTTAAATCTCTTTTGCAAATCTCCATCAGGGGCAATCATTCAGACACTTTAAGTTATCAGACAGCAGACGTAATCTTTCCTGTCTGTTCTGCTTTGCTCAAGACAGAAACAGGAAATGAAATGTGTTAGTCATGACTGTCCTGCTGTCCATAATGAGACCAGGGCACAAACATCAAATCATACTTGCTCTGTATGTCGTGTGTCATGTTTGAAATGTTTTCAGCTTTGGGCTGGTAGTGTGCAGATGACTCATGCGTAAACAAAAGGCACTCCTTTCAGGGATCTAATTGTATGTGGTGAACGAACATGCACAGTACATTACCTGTGCATCCATTCACAAGCAAGATGTTTGTATTGCAATGTGCATGTATGTCCTACTTTTGTGCTCTTTTTTTCATGACAAAATAATGGGAAGGCCTTATAATATATAAAGTAACTATTCAATAAAAACTACCTTATATATGCTTATTTGATGCTATAGTCTGTGTTGTTCCTGTCATTAGATTATAATATAATCCTGTTAGTTTTAATTTTTTTTTTAATCTTGCAAACCAACTGGGAAGCTGTATCCTTTCAGATTTGTGCTGTGGTCAGTTCCTTGAAAAACAGAAAAAGGCATGCTGATTACTGAACACGTTAAATACTGTCACAGATACTAAAACAAGAGTACAGACAGTCTACAGCTATTTTAGTGGCTCAGTGAGACTGTGCTTTGAGCTGCTAGCATGCTCACAGTGACAATGCTAACATGCTAATGTTATGTATAATTATGGTTATGGTATAATGTTTGTCATGTTCATCACCTTAGTTTATTGTTAGCATGCTTACATTCACTAAGTGGCACTAAACACAAAGTACTGCTGAGATTTAGAAGTATTTGGTCATGAACTGTACTTAACGTACTCCAAGTGAAATTTTGACTAGCTGATTGTGTGAAATGAAAAGTCTGTTCATGCTCTGTGGACCATGATTGTGTCACAGCAAACCTTTCAATAGTTGCTGAGATACTTCAATAAACAATTAAATAGACAAGCTCATGGTGGCAATTAAAACTCTATATATTTATAACTGTAGAAAACATTATAGCAATCTATCCAATAGATATGACTGTCTGGAAATAATAATAATGAATATTATTAAATGATGCAGTTTTCCATCCACAGTGTTTGGAAAAACACAGCATAGTTAAATGAAGATAGTTTACTGTTGATTCTTATTCCTAGGTGATAAAATACAGACGCTCTGGGTTATGATAAATGAGAAACAAAGTGGCTCTGAGCCAGCCATACAACACAACAGGTGGTGTTCTTCATCAGATAGCGATGCTTTGGCAACCCAACCCTGGCAATGAGACTCAACAATCAGCTATCTTCAAGCCACCAACCCAAAGTGTCTATATTTGACATGGCAATGAAACTATGTCTGACGCCAACATTAAGTTCATAGCTGTTCTGTAAACATGATTAGTGTAAAAGACATCATCCCCGTCGTCCTCTTAGTCAGTGCCAGTTGTTAAGGACATGATTTATGTCCCAGAGATGGAACAACAAAGGATTTAACAAACATGTCAACAGATCTTGAAAATGGCTCATGGATAGCTTTATTGTAACTAATGAGGCCTGGTGGATTTAGTGGATTATTCTTAAGGCCTGCTTTTATCTTTATCCTTCAGTATTTCCATAAGGTAAATACATGTAAGATTTGAGAGTATTTGACCTCTAAAAGGAAATTGATTAAAGGAAAAAAAAAAGCTATGCACTTTCATCTACACACAGTTATTCTGTTGGACTATGGGATGATCCCTGTAGGACGTGGGATAAATTATTTTCTGAATGTAAGGCGGTGATAAAAACTCCCTCTGGAAATGAGATGTGCAGATGTCACTGTGCGACCCAGTTAATGAAAATTAAATTAACAAATTTCAAATGAGGTGATGGCCAGGGGACCACAGGCTGTGTTTACAAATCATTACAGAAATAACCTGCAATACATTTTATCGTCTTCAGTCTACCTAACGGTTTGGACACAAACACAGTGCACAATAATGGCCAACATGATCAAAGAGAACACATAAAAGCACAGAGCTGGATACAATGTTTTATGCTGCAGTACCCATTCCATATGTTTTTCTTTTCTTTTTGATCAGTTTGTTCATGGAGCAACAAAGACACCCTCAGGCTCATGGCTGACTCTTTCAGCCTCGTGATGAGTCAAAATGTCAAATGCCAAGGCTTTTGTAATCTGTAAAACTGAACTACTAAAGTGTGAATGTGTTTATTGATACGTAGGAAGAACAAAACGCAGATATTAATTAATTTGACATGTAAAGCACTTTGACTCCATACAGACTCCCATGCTGTTGTGTGGTTAGGTTTAGGCGACAATACCATGATCTTTTCCTAATCTTAGCCAGGTGCTGCCTAAACATAACCATAAAAAAAGTTTAATAATGTGATACTATGTGTGGATATTGTATTTCAAGATCAGATGTACTGTGAAATGAAATACATGTCAATGAACATTTTTGCAATTTACCAGATTTTGGCAATTTATCACATGTTTATCCAGTCATTGTACAGTTACAAAGTGTGGATACAGCATATACACGTTTAGACATGTTACTCTTTTATTCCTGTTTATACACATCAGGTTAATTGGGATTTCATTTTCACTGTGATATATTTGGAAGAGATTGATCGATAGTTTTGAGAGTATACACTTTTTCTACCAAGAAAAAATTACACTGTCACAGTCATTTAATGAGAAGAGGTGAAAATATTTGATTCCAACTTTATGGGCAACAGTGTAGATGTGTGGTCAGTACAGACTTATATGTTTGTACTGTCACTCTGCTGTGAATACTTTATCATTTAGACAGTTAGTCATTTTCCATTAATTTGTTGAACCAAAAAAGTCAGTTTCCAAAAAATGCTGAAGCTCTGTTTACTGGAAACTATGGCTCACTAAGCATCAGTCATGCTGCATTATTCAGACCTCCGGTGGTTTGTAGTTGTTTTGCTTTCATATGATATTCTCCCTCTTACCCTGATTTCTGTATCAACTTCTCTTTTGTGTCTGTGTGTGTGTGTTTGTGTGGAAACTGACTTGTGCAGAAAGTCCGCTCGTACACTGAGCCCTTTTTTTTTTTAAAACATTCCACTCTAGTTGTTCAATAAATCGAAGCCATTCGAGTCCAGCCATTGCCAAAAAGCTCTTCAAATAGCTGTATCACTTTGTAAACTGAACAGTGCTTGGTCAGAAAGGGCAGCCTAACAACAAGTAGGAGTACTTATAGCACGTAGTAAAAATTGAATTTTAGTTTACCACACACTTATTGTTATTCAATTTAACTTAAACAATATTTCAGTCAGCTGTATAGTGGTTAAAATGACAGAATAAACTTAAACTTGATCTACTGTAGATACTGTTTATTAATAAACGGTGAATTAATCATTTACATTTACTCTAAATGAGTACACAGTAGCTTTTTAATGTACTTGTCTGCAATGTTTCAATGTCTGCAACTATTCCAGTAACATTTTACCAAAGTAAGGGCGCTTAAATCTCATTCATTACTAAGTACTAATGTTGTCAAATTAGGCATAAACAACTGTGAACAAGAGTAATCACAAACAAACAAGATCATCCTTTTGTCACAATACACTGTACACAGTACATATTTCATTATTGTCAGTCAGTTACTGTACTTCTCCAAGTGCTGTGATATCAAACATGTCACACTGAAATGTGCTGATTGGTTGTCAACATGGGCAACAGTTTGAAGCATAATAACCTGTCATCCACTCATCATTGTGTTCATGTCACAATGTCTGGAATACTGTCCTTTGCCAGTCCATCTCACTTAATTTATTTATAGATTGTATTTTGCGGTGCTACCAATTAAAACAATAATTTCTTGATGCTTGAGTTGATCCTAAGAGACCCAAACAGTGAAGTGGAGGCAATCTCCTCCCATCTTGGCTTTTCTACTCTCTCCATCAAGTGTTTATTTGTTTGCAGGCGACACAGGAGGTAAAAAGGGGGACTTGGTGTCAAGTGAGCGAGTGGTGCAATGAAGGACTAAGGCTGAGTCAAGGGCTTTTTATGTTCTGGCAGATCTGAGACTGAGTCTGACTCAACTGTAGAAGACTGCCAACACCTTTTGATTTATTTTCTTTACTCTTGCCTTTTGTACGTCTTCATTTTCTGCCTCTCCTCATTCTGCGTCTTTCTTTAATCTTCTCAGTTTCTTAATCCCCTCTTCAAACTACTTTCCTTTTTTCCCCTCATTCCCTGAATTTCTGCCGTGTAGACTTTTCCCACTGTTCACGATTTCGCTCTCTTATTGTCCCTCTTTCTTTCCCCCATTTTTATGTCAGTCATGTTGGATGTTTCTTTTTTCTCTCTATCTCTCTCTCTCTCTCATCTCTCTCACTGTCTCTGTCTTTCATATGCCCTGTGTTACTGATGTCTTACCCACACAAAAGGCTGCTCTCCTGGGCTTGACGCCAGCCAGGTTAGCCCTCTTTTTTGATGGACCCCTGGAGGTTTCAGATTCGCAAGTGACAGAATCCCTTTTTTTTTTTTTTTGAAAAGCCTCAGGGTTACCATGGCAACAGCAACTATGGGACTCGGCCCTTTATTCTGGGGTTAAACAATAGGGTTACAGAGGAAACTGGAAACTGTGTCCAAAATGTTGAGAGATGCTTAATTGTTTTTTCTGCATGACTGTCCTTCGTGGACTACAGATGCCTCTCAAATATGGTTTTGTTCTCATTGTTGAGTTTTATTTTTTGACATCACTGTGCAGAATGATGAATTTGATGCTAGAAGGTTTGTAAGGGGACGGTTTATTTTTGCTCACCTTAAATCTGAGCTGATGTTTTTTTTGACATTGCAGCTAGTTTGCGCCATCGAAGTACAGTCCATTTACCAACCTGTATCTACTACAGACCCAATACCAGAAAAATGTGGGAAGCTGTGTAAAATATGAATTTAGCTTGGAGGACAAAATGTCCAAGATTTCCAAAAACAACTGTGAAATGCGATCTTATCAGGCTAAAGCACACTTTTCCACTTTCCATAAGTCCATCTCAGATGAGCTCGGGCCCAGAGAAGTCAGCAGTGTTTCTGGATGTTGTTGATACATGGCTTTGTCTTTGCATGTCACTTGCATTTGTTGATGCAACAATGAAATGTGTTCACCAACAGGGCAACAAGTGTTCCTGAGCCTGTGTAGTAATATCCTTAACCTCTTTAAAGCCTGCTAGACCCACGAGGTTCCATCATTACAAATAAATGAGTTATTCAAAATGACAGCCCTCCTGAATGATCTGATCTGACAACCAAATTGATAGGACGACATCACACCTGACTGACGAATGACTTTTTAAAAAATGTGATCTGACCTTGATATGGTTGAGGTTTATATAGGTTCAGGCACTAAAATGATTGAATAAGGGTGAGGAAAAGGTACTTTGTTTGTTGTCATGATTACATTTTGCCACTTGGCATGGTGAAAATAAATTATTGTTGACCATCGGTTTGAAATGGGAAATGAACAACAGTCCCACGTGTCAAAGACTTACATTTTGTCGACCCACTGATCCAGCCTCCTCCCTGTTGGGACTTTTTGGCTCTACATTAGCGTCACCCAACTTCCTCCTTTGCTCCCAATGGACAAGAGACTTAATGACCACTTAATTACTGTGGCCATTTCGTCACTTGAACGTAAACACATGTTGTTCTTGAGTATTTGCGAAATGACTCATGTCGTTTCCTGCCATGCTTTGCGTGATGTCTCATACTTTTATTCTTACAGTCAAAAGAATAAAATGATGATGACAACACATCTTGAAGCACAATAGATAATAATAGATGGTGTCTTGGATTGAATGTTTTATTCAGAATAAGTGTGATCTAGTCACAGTAAAATGTAGCACAGTAGGTGCAAGGTATATGTTTGTATGTCATGTGATTATTCCAACTTTTCTTAAGGTTTCCAGAAGAGTCCATGCCTGACTTGTGTTGAGGCTGTTTCGACTTGGTTTGCACTTGGTTTGGAAAATAATATTTCACAGTCTGGCTTAGGATCATTTCTCTCCTATGGTGATGGAGGTAGGGGTGTGATGGAGGAGTGTAGCAAAGTGAGGGATAAAAGGAAGGATAGAAACTCCAAATAGAAAGAAGGAGGTAGTGGTTGGAGGGTGACAGCAGGGTTGCTGTGTGGGAAGTTTGAGAGACGGAGAGGGAAGAGCAGGAGAGGAGAAGGAAAAATGTATATGTTAAGCAAAAGATGCAGACAGATGTAAACAGAAGGAAATGTAAAAAGAAAAAGAGATAGAAAGAGAGAGAGAGAGAGGGTGATCTGCATTGTGGCCCAAAGCTGAATGCCGCCTTTATGAGCAATAGTTAAAAGGACACTGAGGCGTGAGTCCCTGTAACCATGGCAACTTCCCAGGAGCCCTGTGACGGACGGATAATAGAGTGAGAGAGGAGTTCCTTTTCTCTTCTTCACCCCTCCCTCCTTCCCTCCCTCTCACTTGTTCTCACTTCCACTCCTCTCTTGGGCAGTTTGTTGGATCCTTGCATCTTACAGGATTTTCCTCGACTCGGCTGGCCTGTTTTTTTTTTTGCCTTTTATGTGCGCTCTGAAGTTTGAATCCCAGCCTAGCGAAAGGCTGCTCCAGACAACTGTTGCCATAATTGCTTGTTGTTATCTTTCTGAGTCACTTTTATGGACTCTCAGAACTATTTGAGGACTTTATTTTTGTGCATCCAGAAGGCTGTTTTGCGTTGGCACAGAGAGAAATGTGCTCCAAAGGCACTGTCTCAGCCCGTGATTCCTTTGTCTACATTTCAGAGGCTGTGCTGTCAAACCATGGTGCTGCCCCCGAGACCAATCGCCCTGAGAATATGCAATGCTTAACAGTAAGTATAATCTAATCTTTTTTAACTGTGTTTTTGCTGTGTGAGTGTGCATGTAAATCTTAAACATGCTTTCATCCTTTGCTTTTTCTGCTCTGTGTGTGGGTGTGTGTGAACCTGTGCAACAGAAATATTTTGGAAGTTTAACGGCATGAATATATATAAACTTTGTCGCTGTATTTGTTGGAAGTTTTGGTGAGTATTTCTCTGTACCTGTGGGTAACTGATTTATTCCTCTGACTGTTGGTAGTATGCGTCTATCTTTATTTGCTGTGTACGCATGATGCGTGCACAATGAATGAATAGGCCTGTGTTTAATATATATGGAGGAGTTGACCCGTGACATTGTACCATGTCCAACAAACTCATCATGCATAAACATGCCTTCAGTAAGGATATTTACTGCATGAATTCCATGTTACACATTCTCAGCAACCATAGCAACTAATTGAATCATGCGTTTGAGCTTTGAGCAGTGAATGGAGCAGATGTCATTTCTTGAAAGACAATATCTGTCAAAAAGCTCACATGCGTGTGGAGCAGAATGATGGTTTGTCATGAGAAAGGGGGGAGAAGAGAACTGTGTAGTAGTCGAATGTGAAGCCAGTTTTTCTTTTCACACGAAGAATCTTCTCTCATCCTTTTACATCGTATTCTCAGTTTTAATTTTTTCAAGTTTGAAATGTCTTTAAAGTCCATTTCCACATTGTTGACTGTATGGTTGCCATGAATTAATTAAAAATGAATGAGGAAGACCACTTAAACTGTTTACAGAGACACTGGAGCATGACTGATGCTACTTTTACCCGTTTTACTACTTTGGGAGTAGGAAACTGATTTTTTTAAAGTCAATATTTGACAGCAGCTATAAATACAAAAACAACAGGAACAGAAATATATTTATACTGTAAAAACCTCAATAATGGTGCCTGTAAATACCAAAAAATGTTATTTTTGTTATTTTTCCCGGTTTGAAATGCTCAGTCCTCTCTGAACTGGAGTCCTTATCGCTGCTTTACTCTCCTGTTGACCTCAGGAGGGGTGAAGACAACCATGTGCTACCTCCCTGACTCATGGTTTAGCCAGCAGCTTCTTTTCTCTCGGCAGTCTTGAACTTTACTGAGAGGTTGTATCATGTGAGAGGTTAATTTTTTTGGGCTAAATCCAATCAACATCTACAACATCAACATTTTTTTTTTAAATGTGACTTGGTGTTATTCTTCTCCAGACAGCTGTCAGTTCACCGTTTGTTCCATACCTTTAATCTATAGTTAACAGAGCATGATGCTGTCCCACTGCCAGCTCAGCTGCCAGTCAAAGACAATGCAACGTGGCAAAAGAGCCTGTCCTCCTCCAGAGGCTTGAACCCGCTGATACATACGTAAACCCTTTTCACCTTCTCGGCGATATGCGAATGATACATTTGAAACTTAAGAGCAATATTATTATCATGTCAAAACTGCTGTTACGCTGGAGTTGAGTCCAGTGTGCTAGCTGTACCCACTAAATTAATATTATGATTTTCACTGGTTATTATATGCAGACCCGAAGAAATAATCATTTAAATACTTAATATTTGTTTATTTTCATATAAATATTAAGTGATTTTGGAAGTGGTGCTCATGTCATACAGAGATACAAACATATACTGTAGATTAACACATATTGCTGCTGGCGGAGGAGTGCCTCTGTCTTTATTCCCTGAGTTATTTGACCCACCAGAGATAGGATTGCTTTCTTGGCTGTGAATGCTGCATCTTTTTGCATGCTTTTGTTCACACTACAGCTGTGGGGGAAGATGGGAAGATTCCTCCATGGCAAAGTAATCTTACTGGGTCCTGAGATGGCAAATTTCCAAAGACTTTCATGGAAAAATTGACTCATGCAACATGGATAATTCTTTAGCGAATTCACTTTTACAGGTTATAATGCATGTGCGACAGTGGCTATATTTAGACAGGGCCAGCCTTTATTGAAAATCAGAGGGGTGAGCTGTCACATATAAGGCATATGGGATATTAAAAGATAATATCCACCCCAGCAACACCCATTTCACCCTACTGCTTTCTAGCAAGCCATAAAGAAGTATCCACTGCTGTGACACCAGACTACAGGGCAGCTTCTTTCCTCAGGCTGTAAGACTCCTCATCTCATCCGCCACACTTCACCGCAGAAAATACAAATAAGCCAATCTTGATATACTATGTTCCCTTCATGGGTATTTCTGTGATGCATCGCTTGTCTGAGCATGAATGTGAAAAAACAAGACTTTACACAAGCACTTGAAAGGAAGGGTAGTAAACAGCTTTCATACTACACACTCCCAGCTGATTCTTCTACAATGTATCGTCAGAAAACAACACAGCACTTCAGCACAAGCAGTGGCCTAATAAAACATACTGACACAACATAAGCACAGAAACAGTGGAAACCCAAAACCACAAATGGCCTGGCCGGGTGCTACAGTATAAGACAAATGCAGTCTGCTCCAAATATGCTCACCACAAACAAGAAAGAATTTACATTCACACTCAGTGAAAGTGTAGCCTTAACTTTCAACTTCCAGTCATACCAACTACTTACAGGGCAAAAATACAGCAGAACATGGTAGCTAATATCTACGAATGCCTATGAAATCAGAGCCAAGTTCAACTTTAGTGTTCAATCAGTAGTGTCATTTGTTTCACAGTAACTGTTTGTTGGAGTGAGTTAAATATGGTTGCTTGCAGCATCATGTCATGTCAAGCATTTCTCCAACAAATTACATTTTCAATTGCTTTATTATGTCAGGTAATGTAATCACTAGTTTGATCAAGTTCAAAGGCAACATTCTTTTGCCTGAAGCGTAGGATGTTTGCACCTCACACTTCAGCTACCTCTGGAGCTTTAGTTAAGGGTCAAAACGTGTAAAAAATACTGTAGCTGCTGTGAGTTGTATTGCAAGATATTGCAGATATTTTGCTCATTTGACTCATAAGTTCATTATAAACATTGTCTGTTACCTGTGACATATGTTGGTTAAACAACATTCACTCTTTATCACATTAGAAAAGATGATACGGTCTGCGATACGTTTCCAAAAAATAGTGTCTATTTCAAATGTGTCGTACATAAATGTCATTTCAGAGTTGCCCATGCACTATATACAATGTTACACTATTATTACTACACTAATGTAACACTATTAATGTTACATTAAGAGCCCTTACTTAAAACAAAAATAAAACATAATAACAATATAGCATTATAACCCACTTTAGAATTACCCAACCAATCAAATTATAACGCTTTTAGTAGTTTTAGTTTGCTGTTGTGTTCGGTAGTACTGCAGCATAATTTGAGTCGATTTTTGAAATATGCATTGTCATATTTTTATTCTAAATTCATCATGATGACTTAGCTCCTGCAGTGGCCAGTGAAACAATATCCGTGTTCCCTTTGAAGCACTCCAGGATGTAAACGCTGTGGAAAGCAGTGGTTATATGGATTTACTGTAGCTAAGAAGCTTGACTGGACAGGATTAGACAGAGGAGCTCACTTTACTTTCACCTTTCACACAGTCTTCCTCTCTCTACACTTAATGCCAGTCTTATACACACACACACACAAAAAAGTCTGTAGGGCTGTGTATCACAAGCTAAATGTTTAATTTCTGTTTCTTGCAGAAGAGTTATTATTTTCCTTACATAGCAGAATAACAATCCTGCATCCAGCATGTCAAGAGTTAGAGCAGCTTTTGAAGTCATGTGGAAGGTGAAGAGGGCAGTAATGATGTGGCACAGCATTGAGATGGAAAAGTTTTACATCCGTATTTGTGAATGCTCCTTCCTCTCCCCTCCCACCCCTCTCCTTCTTGTTCCCTCTCTTCCTCTTTATCTCCGGGTGAATCAAAGTAACAGATGATTGTGCGGTTTGTGTGGGACAGTCTCAGGGGAGAGTTAAAGGAGGAGGGGGGTGAAGCACATTCGCAGACTAAATTAGCAAAGAATGGAAAACCTTTTAGACTTTCTTTTTTTCTGTACACGTTTTCTGTTGCCCTGTCTTTCCAGACCGCTGCGTGTTTCGTCCATAACTGTTGTGGCCTCATCCACCTCCGTCTCCTCCTCGTCTCTTTTCCCTCTCTTTTCTCCCTCTGTCACCCTGTGGCCATCACCCCGACGACACAAAGAGCTCTGTGGTATCATTAACTGCCCACTCTGTACCTACTTAAACAGTCTTCAGTGTTTGATGATGGCCTTACACATGAATAATTTCAGTGATTTACACAGAGCTCATCGAAGGCTTTTTGACACTTCAGATGTCTGTAAAGAGAAATCTTCATCCACCAAGGAATGTCCTCAGAATACCACAAGACTATTTCAAGAACATTTTTCTCTCTACTGACTATACTTGTACAACGTTCTCCAGCATTTCTTCTTTTAATGATTGTTCCTGTGTATTTTAATTATTACTACATGTTTTGGAAAAATTATGTTTTTAAAAAATGGCACACCAATCAAGTTCTGTTATTTTGCTTCTTCTGACTCAGTGTGCACATCTTCTTAGTTTATCCAAATAAATCTGGTGTTCCCCTGGATTGTTTTTTAAGTTAATGTAGGCAGGAATTATTGGCATTTCATAAATACTAGTCAAAAGTGGGAAATTTAGAGAAATTTTCACTCAATTCTCAAATCTTGATAGATTTAAAGGTCAAATCAAGTCAACTTTATTGTCAACTGTACAGGACATACAGAGAATTTAACTCCCCCTTCCCTTATATCCCCAGTGCAAAACAACCAATAAACATGAAATATAAAATATATACAAGAAAAAAAAAATACGACAAATATAAACAGTGTAAACAGTTTAAATGTAGATGGCATTTAGAAGAAGGACTTCCTTTTTAAAAAAAATCTGTCATTGTGTGTTATATTGATATATAAGTGATTTAGTTGAAGTAAACACAGATATTTTGGCCTGTTGGAAAGCATCATGAAATGTTATCACTTCATAACAATGACCTCCTGAACCAGAGATTAAAGACTTGACATGCAGCGTAACATGAATTCCTCTTCCCAGTTGCCATGTCAGCATTCACCAAGTATGTTTACAGGCAAAAACAAAAATAATACTACCTGCTCGTCATTGGCAAAGGAGCAGAGAGTTCATGAATATAAACATTAGTCGCACCCCAGACAACATATTCCCCTGCATCTTTGCTTGTCAGCTAGCATTAGCTCCCAAACCGTCTCTGTGAAAATGGGTCTGACGTTTGTGTCTGACGGGAAAGATGGGAAGGAAGGGTGAGGTGAGCTGAAAAGAGGACAGGGAGGTTAGATTTTCTGGCCGACATCTCAGAATAAATGAAGAATGGTTAGTTTTATTGCCAGATCGTATCCCTTTGTGAGTATTTTAGGCCCAGGGTTGGCTGCTCCCAACACTTTTATATTCTCTGGTAAAGGATGTATACTTATCTTGGATGTATGAATACTTATCCTTGCCCCTGGCTATTCTGTATTGCCTTTTAATTTGAAAGAAGCCCAAACCATATACAGTAGATGGGATCCACATAGCTACAGTGTTTATCACATTGTATGGACTGCTGTGGCTCAGGTGGGTGAGTGAGTAATCCATTAATTGCCACCTCTTGTCTACATGTCATGTCCTTGAGCAAGACCCACAACCCCAAAGTGCTCCAGATGGCCAGCCCATTGCATGGCAGGTTCACCACCACTGATTTGTTAGTGTGCATATGCACGAGTAAATACTCAGCAGCATAGCACTGTGGTGGTTGGCCACTACTTTGGTCAAAACTGAAATATCTTAATAACTGTCGGCTGTATTGCCATTGTTAATTCGATGTTCATTGTCCCCTCAGGTATAGATTACAGGTTATAGAAGGATTTGTAGCCATACTAGTGGTATCACCATAGGGATAGCAATGTCAGTCTGTTGGTTTCATCAAGACTGTCATATCTGGAACAACCAGACAATGGATTGTTATGATATTTTTTATAAACGTTGATGGTCGCCACAGGATGAGTCTTAATGACCTTGATGATCCCCTGACTTTTCTTCAAGCACCATCATGAAACCAATGGCATTCCCATCACCCTCAACTATACTATTTACTATACTACATTAGCATTTAACTCAAAGCATCCCTGTACTTAAGTGATCCTTACAGAGCTGCTAGGTTGGCTGTTTTATGTCACTTTTAGGTTTTTTATTCACATTTTACGTTTGCCTAGTCTTATTACTAAGCCAGTTACCCGTCAAGTACTTTGAAGTGCACTAATCTGGACAGTTTGATTGATCTGACTTCTAGAAGTACTAAACTTAAATTGAATTTGTAGAAGCCTGACTGAAGCAGTCTAAGGTTGAAAACATGTAGCTGCTCTTTTAGGTTTCTAGGCATCTCACTGTGTCTCATATTACGCTGAGTGTCACCTTTGAAAATGTTGCAACCATGGTGCAGTTATCAATCCATATGCGGAGCCTTCACAGTTTGTATCTTAGGTACAACCTAAGCTGTGACCCTGAACTTGGCCTTACACCCATCTTATGTGTTCACTGGCCTGGAAGACGCCTCCTCCTTTGATAGCTGTTTATTAAGGTCAGAAAGAGAGAGAGCGGAGGAGAGAGAGAGAGATCCCACACTACTAAACACCAGATTGGCCTCGTCTGGCTCCCAGACAAGCTTTTCAGACTCTTCTTTCACTCCTCTCCCTAAGACATGCTTTCTTCTCTCCCTTTCTTCGCTCTCTCTAATCCGTCCTTCTGCCTATTTGGAGGTGAACAGCACAGCATGAAAGAGAGAGAAAGTGTTTTTTGTGTGCTTGACGGGTAACCCTCGCCCTTTTGAAAAGGCAAACAGGGAAAAGCTGCCATTACTATTGGCATGAAGGGATCTTAAGACAACGGCCTTTTCTGCCACTTTATTAGCATTGTAGAGACTAGTGCAGCATTGCTCCTCTTTCACCCTTCTCTTTCTCCGTCACTTCTCTGTCCATGTTTCAATCCATGTGCCAGACATCCAAACGATAAAAAGGAAAAGGAGCAAGCTGGGAATTAATGGGGTTTCTAGGGGTTAGACTGGCCACTGTTTTAGCAGTAATTCAGCAGGCTTTTTCTTACACTGCTCCTGAGCTGTTTGTTGTTTTTTTTTTTTTTTTTTGCAGAATACCACCTCTTTCCCAGGCATACGATATTGAAAACTAAAAGTGATGTTTGCATAACTGGAAGAGAGGGGGGAGATTGTCAGAGAGTTGCAGACCTGTGAATTTCCGTACTGCGTGGTTCTGGGTGAGGGGGTAGCAGCTGAAAGGAAAAGCAGAGGAAATATGGAAGTCGAAAACATAACAAACACGCATAATGTCTGGACGGAGATTTGGGAGTATGGAGACTAAGGTGGAAAGAGTCAGATGAGGTGTGAAGTCTGATTGAGATACATGCCTGTGTGTGTGTGTGTGTGTGTGAGAGAGAGTTAAGTATTTAGCCAAACAATAGTGCTGTCATTCTCTTTTGTTGGGAAATGTGGTCATTAAACGTCGGTGGATACAAAAGTCGTAAGCAATCAGAAACATTTCCGTTTACATTGCAAACATGGTCCAGTGTTTAAGTCCACTGTTTGCAGACTGCACAGACCTACACAACAACTCCTGCCTCTCTCACTCTGATTCATACACATCTCCCTTTTGCCACCTACATTAGTCACTACAGTGTATATTTGCAAATGACAGAGCGCTATAGCACCTCTCATACCCTCATAGTGTGGACTCAGGAAGCAAACTGGCCTTATCGGGGGCAGACACACAAAGCTGTCCTGGCTGTGGGGTGGCGAGTTATGCGTAAGTGCATGTGTGTGTGTATGTGTGTGGAGGGGGGTGGCGGTGGGAGGCACTTCCTCCTATTCTTCTGCTGTTGAAGAGTTCCCATGAGCGCCCCTGCCAGGAGCTACAGTGTGGCCTGAGCAGGCCGAGCCAGCACCAGTCTCGCCTACATGACGCCGCCACACACTCTCACACAGCTGATCTCAGAAGCTACTGCAGCTGCTGCTGTTGAGGCCATGGAGCAAGGCACTGGACAGTATGTTATGGGGTAGAACTAATTAAAGAAGGAGAGAATCAAATAAAAGTTAAAGGAAAGAAGAAGAAGAAGAAGAAGAAGAAGAAGAAGAAGAAGAAGAAGAAGAAGAAGAAGAAGAAGAAGAAGGGAAGACTGAAGTTTTTTAAAGAGCCAAGAGGAAGACGTGACGCTGTGGATGAAATAACAGGTACAGCCTCGTAAAAACTTGCACACAGAAATGTGTATAGGTGACTGGATTCATTACTTACAAACCTTGAATGGATTACAGTGCAGCTGGAGGTCAGTGGCAGAGTGACATCAGTTTTGCACAAAGGACTATTAACAAGAAAATTGAATTTGGTCTTATTTGGGGAAAATTGTTGCAGAGCGAAAGGACAGTTTGGCTGAAAAAAGTCTCCAAGGACGCATTTTCATCATACTCGACAAACTCCTTTCTCTGTTCTAGCAAGGTGAGACACAGTATTATTATTTGAGCCACCTCGGCTGGACTGTCACCTGGAAATCGGATTTTTTGAATACTGCAAGAGTGCGCTGCTGTCACTGTCAAGATGATTCATAACACACTGAAGTCTACCCAGCCATCAGAACAGAGCCCCAGGAGCACACACTCAGCCGCACAGAGGAAGCTGTGGAGATACTCTGGTTGCAGAGGCGCTGGCCAGGTGGAAAGCCACCGTCGCAGTGTGTGTGTGCTGGCTGCAGACTTGAACACTGGAGTAGGAGGAGGAGGCGGAGGTGTGATGCACACTATCCACGGGCTCTGCCACCTCTGCATCGGATGTAGGCTGCCTCAGGTGTGTTTGTGTTACAGAGGGTGCCGTCGGGAGGGAGGGGAGATGAGAATCTGGTGTACAGAGACAACCTGTGACTCAGACATGGGAGAGTGAAAGAAAAGTTTGAGAGTTACAATTTGAAAAAGATGAATGAAATGTCATAATTTAGAAACCTGCAACAATTTAGTCAAACTATCTAATACATATATAGAAATGATGTAGTGATATCTTTTGGATTATTGCGATTACTGTCGAGAAGAAAATCCACTTATAACTGCATGTTCAGCACATCCGGAAAGGAATAATTGGCGGTGTTGGAGATATATATGCAACGTGTGTTTCAGCAGTATTTATCCTTCACAGAGTCAGAGAAGGATAGCAGTATTGGAGGAGAGGAAAATATTTACTATGATATGAACTGCCACTGTCCTTACATAAGCCTTTGTGCAGTGAATCTGAATTGCACATTACAACAAATAGGGACTCAAATGTGACGAAGCAGAATATAATTGAATCGATTGGGGATGTAACAGAATGATGAAAAATAAAAATAGATGTGTAAATTCTGAAGTGACGGAAAAAAAGTATAATTATAAAACTGGGCTTACATGACAGAAACACAGCATGACAATTTAGTCATACGTGTGTGGGTGTGGGTGATGTGCTGTCCTAGTCTCTGAACATACTCACCCAGATATCATTGGCTAACCACTGGTTGGTAGAGTTGACTTAGTTTAGACGGACCTGTCGCCGTTAATGTTACCTCTGCTGCACTGTTGGAAAGCAGACAAGACATGTACTATAATCATCAGATGGAGATTGGCGACAGTTCTGCCCCTAGCTTCATGCAGTCATGTCTGAAAGGATGGTGGAGCACTGAGGCATGAATGTAAAAAAGGCAAAGGCTCTGTCACACATGCATGAACACATACTGTGCACACATGGGCTACGGGGTTTTCTCCCTTTGGATATATCTAAATTCATTACAAGAAAGTCAAGATCTAGTGTAGTCAGTTCATCCTTTGATTGTATTATTAATTCATAAAGCTCTCCTCATACAATTTCAATATTTGATGCACGCTGGGGACTTTTCCCATTAATTTAACATATTATTTAAAGTAATATATCTTGTGATTGATGCACTGAAAAAAAAAAAGCTCACTTAAAAGAACATTCATGCTGATTTCTTGCATTATTCCCAGGATAGTCTCCTCTGTTCTGTTCCAGTTTGAGTGTTCAAACTCCCTCCAAAGTCCCTCTGCTTTCATTTAAGTGAAAAAGGGGGCATGAGACTGCTTCTCCCAGGCAGACCAGATGATTCCAAGTGGTTGCATTCAACTATGCTTACAAATTGAATTAATGCTGTAAAGTCGGTCCAAATTAGTCAGCTCTGATAGTTTCCTTAAAAAGGCCACGATGTCTGAAAGAGCCCTCAATGGACAGATAGAAAGATATAGTCTCTCATTTCTGTCTTTGCTTTCTAACATCTTTCATTAAATTTCAAGCTGATCTTTCAGAGTTTTTCACAACTGTTTGTTGTCTTCCTTAATTCTAGTGAAATTTCTTTCATGCCATCTGTTCCTCTATTTGTCTCCGTCATTAGCTCTGTCTACGTCACTTTTCAAAGGCTTTCCCTTATTATATCCCTCTTTCATCACAATTTAATCTCTCTCTTTTTTATCCGTTTAGCATCTTTTCATCTCTCTCCACCTTCACTCACTTCCTGTGTATCTCATTTTTTCCTTTCTCTTAATTTCACCTGTTTTTTTCTCACGCAGCCAGACTCAAGGATTATTCGGTCTCTATCTGTCTTCCTAGAAAAATATACACACTGTGCAGAGCAACAATTATAGCATATAAAGCACCATCTATACTTTTTGCCTCAGTCATGACTGAAGATGAGGAGTCATATGTGCACTGATGTGTGTATTTAGTGCTTATTCAGCCTCAGAGGAAGAAGCTCAACCTCCTTATCATAAAGGGTGCCCTGAAATACTGTGTATCCTTTCTAATTATACAGTATATGAGTGCTCCCTTGGGCTGGTGTTTGTATGTTATGCCTCGTATTACTCTGAGAAACAAGAATTGTAAAGACATCATCACACAGACTTTATCTTGTGCGATGGTTAATCAAGTATGAGACATATTAGGATACATATAAATGGATGACAATCCTAGTTGCTTTTGTAACAGCAGTTTTTAGCAGTGTCAGTTTGGGGGTAGACTAAAAAAGAGAGAAATTCAAGGGCAGAGAAATATGGTAGCCAATCATGGCCACAAATAGTGTGACACGGGGCATATAAAATCAGTGGACTATAAAAAACTGCAATCGTACCCGACGTTTTAGGGTCATCACAAGCTCCGGGCCCCTGAATAATCTCTGTATTTCTTAAGTCACTGCATCTTTCTTATAGGTAGACTGTAATTTACCAGCATATACATGTAGCTTTCCTCTGCTAGAGACAGAAAGAAAGAGAAAGAAAGACAAGGGGGCAGTGGTGAGGGTGTGGGTGTGTGCTTTGGGCCCCTGGTTGTCAGCAGATGAGATGGAAAGTGAGATGTTTTGGATGGAACTATGTTGACTTTGGCTCAGACTATCGGGCACAGGTACAGAATGTTTGACAATGCGGGGTCAAAGAGAAAGAGCCATCAGCATTGTCTCTGTGCGTCTCTGTGCGTCTGTGTGAGTGTGTGAATCTGGTGTATTTGAGGCTTCATGTGGTATTTTAAAATAATGTGTTATGATGTTGACATTTGCCGAAGCATATATCCTCTGTTGGACGCTGGATTCCAGTAATAAGTGTCCGTTAGTGCGCTCACACACACTATTATTATTACTACTTCTTTATTTTTATGTATGCCGATAGATCTATTTTCTGGTACTGTGTAGCTTAATTCTTACATTTATTGAATATGGAGATATAACTTGAATGGTGTGGGAAAGGGGTGCTCACAATTTGAAAATGCCCTGCACGACAAAATGTTGGACATAAATATTAACATAAAAAAGAAACAGGATTTAAACTCTATTCCTGATGCTTGCATTTAGCCAGAAATATAAATAAATATAATAATAAATAAATATAAATAACATCCATAAAATATCCTGGCAGTGGCAAAAAAATCATAAAAAAAACACATCTGAACTTAATCTGAAATAATTTTCTGTTGATGTTTCATAATGCGCAGTTACTTGCTGTGTGTAATTGTGCTGTTTTAGATTTGTAATACAAATTATTAATATCACTGCGACTGGAAAAATTCACTCTTCAAAACTGCTTTAAGAAGCAGATACTCTTTTGACAATCTGAACCCTGAGCTGGCTAATACAGGCATCAGAGGCACTGTTATAGCAGGTAAAGAAGCAGCTGTGTATTATAAACTATTCTTTTTGCATGTATTCAATTCTTCTTTGACTACTGGACAAACAATGTCCTTCTTCCCTCTCTCGGAGCTGTTTTTCCCACTAACTCAGCTAATTGGGTTCACCGGGAAACTGCTGTCAAGACAATTTTAATAGGAAGTAGAAGCAGAATACAAATCTACTTAATCGTGCTGTAGGAAGGAAGTTGATTATTTTGCCAGCATGCTACTTTTAGTTTCTTAGGTAGTAGGGAGAGATAGAGAGAGAAGAGAGAGTCCCATCCTCCTGTCACAAAATGATGTGTGTGCCTGTCTGTGTGTGTGTGTTTTCTGCAGGTGACCATCCTTCGAGGAAAGGATGGATATGGCTTCACCATCTGCTCGGATTCCCTGTGAGGGTACAGGCTGTTGATCCAGGCAAGTTTTGCATGCACTGTGTCTGTGTCAATGAAACTCAACTTTCCAGAAAGAAGTTGTTGTTAAAATGTTTACTGTCCTTGCGGTTCTAATTTGCTCGAAGACAGACAAGTTTTTCTTAAAGTTTTACTTTCTCTCATTCTACGAACAACACTCCAAATCACACATTTTCATACATTCATGAATTTAAAAGCAGCCATAAACAAAGTTACTTTACCAAAGTAGATTTGACTGTCTGGCTATAAGAGATGTTTTTATTTTCGCTCACTGCCAAGAGTACATTTCTAGTTTTAATGATGACATTAACTCAGCTTGAGACTGCACACTGTTATACAACATGTAAAGTATATGGTGGCTAATCTGTCAAATCAATCAAGTCAGAAAATTATTGATTTTTTCCCCCCGTGTTCCAATTTGAAGGCACTAGACACCATGCACAATATGGTAATGGGTTACAATCCGGTAGAAATTGCTTTCCTTTCACATCGATTGACCTGTGATTTGCATCTGCATATGAATGCACTTTACATCATGAAGGTTTCATGTCACCTGTGGGTGATTTTTTTTTTTTTTTCCCGTTGAAGCTTGGAGAATTACCATTAGCATTGGCTCAGTCAGCAGGGTGTTGCAGTTAATGACGAGCTTGTTTGTCAAATAGACAAGTTGCTGCTGTTGATGCTGAATCTTGAACTTATCACATTGTTACTGGAGAGTTGAGAGGGAATGAAAACAGAATTTCCAATACTGAAGGAACACGCTTAATATATGCATGGGAGCTATAGCCCTGATTTGACTATCTCTGTTGCTTCACTCTGGCAGGGGGTCCAGCGGATCAGGCCGGTCTGCAGCAGTTGGACACTCTCCTGCAGCTAAACGGTCAGCCAGTAGAGCAGTGGAAATGTGTGGACCTAGCCCATGCTATCAGGTAATGAGTCCAACACACCAGAGGATTATGGGTGGATTTACACAAAATACAGGACTGATATCTATCTGACAGATCACCTTCATGACTGGCATACAGACTTATCTGAGCCACTCTGATATGTATGGTTGCCTGAACAACACCTGTGCTTTATACAGGTCATTCATTTCAAAGGTTGATATTGCCTGTAGCCAATAAGAATTCAGTTTACAGCGAGTTATTTAACAAGCTGATATGACGTCAGTGATTTATCAGGAGTCAACAACATAATCTTAGTTACTTGTTAAACGTTTGATACCTTGCTCTTTCCTCATTGAGTTTTCCCATACACACAGATGGATGATTCAGTTAACTTTCAGTAACAGATTTACACAGATTTCTTTCTGTATTGTGATTTTATTTATTATTTTTGTTCATCGTTATCTTTCTTTCTCATTGTAGAAACAGTGCCAATGAAATCACAGTGGTGGTCTGGCGCACGGGCCCTTCAGCTAAGCCTAGTTTTGAGGGCCTCATCCACCGGCCCTCCTATAAACCCTCCACCTCCACCTCAAACTATGATGCCCCCTCGCCCCCTACTCGCAGACGCACCCAAGATGTTGGCACCAGTAAAACCCCCCCAGCTGTGCCGCCTCTTCCAGCCCACCACCGTGCCACTGCCGCCCGCCGGCTCCTGGTCAACGGCTCAGATGCTGGGAATAGCAGTGGCATAGGCGTAGGGACCCTTGGGTGGGGGGCCCAGGGAGGGTCGGCTGAGGAGCTGGATGGGAAACCGCGACATCTCCACCACCCTCACACTGCCACACTGAAGGGTACCAGGGTGAAGGCATCCAACGGGGACAACTACATCATCCTGGCCCCCATCAATCCTGGAAGCCAGGTACCGCAAACTGGTGGTGGGCTGCATCTTCATCATCTTCTTCGTCCTCCCCATCCTCACCATGGTCATATGGTGGCTCATCCTAGATATGTCTCCTTACCTTACATACCTGGTGCTGATAGATAGAAGGACTGTATATACAGTATGTCTGAGCCATTTGGGTTACTGCCAATGATTTGTGCTTTAAGACACTGCATACACTACATACAGTTCAGTGTAATATTGATATGCAGTAATAGGCTGCAAGAGGAGACAATAACATATAAATATGTAGCTGTTAATAAGATTCTGTATACCTGTACTATGTAAAGCTTCATTCATTACATTCTACCAACTAAGCACAGCTCATATTAGGAAAACAATGTATGTATCTGACAGAATTTATTCATATAGAATACATAAATCATCTGTGTGCCATACATCAGTATTTTAAAAACATAAGCATTTTAGACAGAGGAATAATTCAGCACAAAAAGTACTTTATGAAACTGCACATTCAAATTCTGGTCCATTGCACAGTATCAGTACAACATGCATGTACATGCACGGTATGACATGTATATGAAATTTTATCCAGCATGTACTTATTTTTTCATCCAGTGACATCATGTATATGAGGTAAAAGCTTTGGTCATAAAAAATAAAATAAAGCAAACTCATTAAATCAAAAAAGACTGAACTGAATTCCTCAGCTAACAACAACCGTAACAATCCGATACTAACCCATTAACCACCTCAGGGTAACAAACGTGCTGAACCAAAAGATTCAAGATGTGTTTGAGACTCTCTCCCTGCTTTTATCGATTGTTCAGCCTTCAGGGTCTAAATAGTTGCTCAAGACTTCCAAACATTTCTAACAAACTAAACCCTTATGCAGAGCTGATAGATAGCCTCATTTCATTATCGCTCTTTTTGTGTCTGACTGGCAGTAAGTCTAACATGGAGCTGTGTCTGCGTTATGTATATGTGTCCGTGTGGGCCTCATGTAGCGTCCATCTTCCATCTGTGAATGCTTCTCAGGTTAAGGTTCAGTTAAGGGGCACTGAGATTAGATTGATTTTTCAAAGGAAGAACAGAAGTAAATTTAGAGAAACCGCAGAAGAAAAACATTGAAAGAAAGAGAGTAGTGTTCTGGTTAGTTAGAAAAAGATTAGAGGCATACAAGTATGACGACATAGTGAACAAACACTCCTCTTCAAACAGCCACCGCTTCTCTCCCAAACAAAAGAGAAGGCAGGGATTCGGTGAGATTTTGTGGTGGCCATCGCAGGCTAAATATACTGAAAGCCCTGTGGAAATGGGTCATGTTGGTGACATATCACACTGACACGATACACTAGTTCACAAACAAAGAGCTTTGAAAGCCCACGCTACAGAAAACATTTATCATCATAGGCCGAAAAAAAGAAAAGCATGCTAATGATATGTTTTAAACATTTTGTGACTTTCCAACCCCTAGTTTACCTTTCTGTACTGATCTGAACAACATGTGACGCTGTGGCAGCTTTTTTTTTTTTTTATCTCAGCTTCCCTTTGTTGATTGTAATTTGTTATGACACGTGGAAACCATCATTGCCTCACTGAGTCCAGCTCAAATCAAACGAGCTCAGCAGAGACCCTTAATTCAGTGTCATGCAAGACACTACACATGATGTCGTCCAGCTTGACTCGTGTCATAGCAATACAGAAAAAGGAAGCGTGGGCGACGAAGTGTAATGATGAGTACTTATTCTCTGAAATTACAGTTCTTTATTATGATAGGGATATACAGTTTGTCTCATGGCAACCCTTTCCTGTCCAAATATCTCGATGATCAATATCTCATCATAGAAAGTTCTGAATTACATTTTAAACTATCAGTATGTTATCAATTCAGTAATGAAACAATCACACACTCACTCTCATTCCATTCTAGATAGCTTAGCTGTCAGTTTACATTAGGAAAGAAGCCTTTTTAATAATAACAAAATTTAATATTATTCTGATTTCAGATCTTGAGGCCTGTTTATCAAGACAACCAGGGAACATTAGGTAAGATACGGTATTTTGTGTTCATACAACATCTTGTTAAAGGCTACAGTGAACTCTGCTAATTATTTTGGCTGAAAACTTTGTTTAAGTTGGCTTTGGTGCCTTTAGTATTTTGGATGTAGCCCAATGTTAATTTAATGTTTGACATCACATTTCAGGTTATTATTGTTATTTTAATGAATAAGATTAAGATCACATTTGGCACCCTGGAATAGTCTCAAATTAAACTGACCTTAGAAATACAGTCAATACAAAATACTTTTCATGCTCACAGTTGAAATCTTGTTCTCCTGAAGGATTTACTTTTTATTGCTTTGGTAGTGAAAGAACACTTGGTTATCACTACTTTTATGCTCACTGTGTGTTGTTTTTTCTGGAAGCTGGCCAATGAAACCGCTTAAAATATCAAATATGTATCCTCTTGTCTTGTCCAACATTATGAAACTCTGTAAGGCAAACAAGAAACAGAGCAAAGGATTCTACTGTGGTGACAGAGTGACCCAGAAAACACTTTTTTAGAAGTGCATGTAGCTTAACAGAAGCTGGAGAGCCAGCAGTGGACTAGCTACAATCAGAGTAACAGTTAGTCATCTGGTTAGCTTAGCTTATAGCTTAAACCTTGCAAAAAGGGGCAAAAAGTGAGCCTGGCTGAGTCCAGTAAGAAGCAAATCCTCCCAAACACCCACATAAAACCAAAGGTTGTCATTATTACACTTTGCATTTTGTATAGATATTAAACAAACAAGATATAACGTTAGGTAGTGAGCTTTAGAGGTGCTGGTAGGTGAATTTTGTTACGATTTGACAGAGCAAGGATTGCTGTTTGCAGCCTTTCTGCTAAGCAAACCTAAACATCTCCTGGCTCCATCTCTATAGTAGAGTAAAGATTTCATAGTGGTATCTTCAATCTTCTCATCAAACTTTGTAAGGAAGAGAAAAAGCATGTTTCCCACAACGTCAGACTATTTAAGACTTCTGTGAGCTTCATGAAATGCTCCAGAAATGATACATAACCTGCTTTACCTCCATATTTTTTGTTCCACAGCTGCCAGGTTGTACCCCACACGGCAGGCATCTGGTCCACAGCCCCAGGGTGGTGGTGGGGGCACTTTTTCTGGAGGTGGTGGAGGTGGAGGTGGTGGGGGTCTCTCAAGTCGCACTGGCTTCCTGCGCCGCTCTAACAACTCCAAGACAACAAAGACGGCGTCCACCTCTACTAATGCCGGTGTACCCAACTACCAACAGCAGAATGCCAACTTTGCCAATTACCAGAACTGTACCATTGTCCGCTCACACACTCCACATGCCAACTATGGATATGTCAAAGCGGCACCCAAGATCCTAATTTTCCCCATATTTGTTCAGGTAAGCCAACTTGTGTGGATCTATGTGTGTTTTTGTGATTGTGATTGTTGCTGGTTTGTTGTTTTCACTAGTGCACTACTGTACTTTCACTCTTGATGTTTAGCCTCTGCACGCTGATTACACTTTGGTTTTTATGCAGATCAAACAAACAAGATGCAGTGTATTAATTAGTGAGCTTTAGAGGTGCTGACAGACTTGCTGGCTTTGTTGTTGACAGAGGCAGGCCAGCTGTTTCCGTCTGTTTCCACGCTGTAAGCTAAGCTAACAGGATGCTAGCTCTAGTTTCATATCTAACAGACAGATCTATGAGTGATATTGATAGTCTCATCTAACCCACAACAAAAAATGCAAATTCGATGTAAAATATCAAATTATTTTGATAAAGTATTGCCTGTATGCTAAAATTGCCTGTGCACATACTATAGCGGTTATGTGGTCTCAATCTAAGACCACCAGATTACCGTGGTTCTCTGAAAACCAGTCTTCAGTGGTCAAACAGGGAAATCCACATATGATGGTGCAAAAGATGGTATCATTCTAGATATGATGTTTTCCACGGTACATTTGGGTAAAAAGGAAATAGACAATTAAATTCTGCGCTTAGCTTGCAGTTGGCCTTTCTGACTGAGCTATTTAGATTGTGCAAGTCATGAAAGCTCATATTCTCATAGATAATACATTTTTGCATATATGCAGATGTTCTTTTTTTATTTCTACCTTGAGGCTAGAACACTTGGCAGTGTGCCTTTGTGGGTGTTACAGTGAACCTAGGTGGTCAGTGCTACAAACTGAGCAGCCAGGATAGTTTATTTTCTTAACCTTTCTCTGGACCTGTTTAAAATGAATTTAAACCTATTTTGTCCAGCTCGTATCTCTAGGTTTGGCTGCAGAAAAAAAATACTTTATTACAGTTATAGTCTTCATAGTATGATAATTGAAAAGACAAAAAGAAAATGTTTCTAAAGGAGGAAAAGTCAAAATTAGGAAGCAGAGAAGAGTTATGTCGAGTCATGTGCATTGCAAAATAAATACTCTCATGTACATACAGTGGTTATAATGAATATCGCGTGAAATGCGATTACCAAAGAAGACCGTTGTGAAAGAAGAAAGCTGTTAGTGTATGTGACATTTGCACCTAAAATGCAGGCTTGCTGGTGGTACATCCTGTGAATTCATATAGAAATGTGCAACCCTGACCATACTTCACACAGTATGCAAATGTGACACACACACACACATATTGAATTGGCCCTCTATCACTCACTGGACTTGAGAGGAAGTCCCCTCCTCCCACGTTGCTGTACTAGTTCATTTTAAGTGTCGGTATTTGTCATACACAGACCACACGCAGCACCTCACAGTAGCAGCACACTTTCTTTCAGTTGTGTTTCCCACAGTAAAGAACAGGTTTTTGCTGTTAGCTGTCCTGCAGATCAGATGGATTTGGGACCCAAAATGGATTCGGTATTACAATGCCTCATATTATGTATTTCTTAAATGCTTAACATATGTTTTATGACTTTGAAAATTAGGCTATGGGTAATAATACGAACAATGTGTGGTTGTGGTCATTGATAAATATCGTATTAAAGATATCAGGAATCAATAAATGAGCCTCAAAATGATGCCATTGTATCCCAATCTGTGCTCTATGTTGTTGCACAGCCTCTTGACCTGTGCAGTCGAGCTCTCATCATATCTGAAGAGATGATTCTACATGAGAGCAAGCACCACTCTCTCAAGGTAGGTGGCAGTTAACCATTTTAATATGTGTGATTTCAATATATATTAAAAATTCCTGTGTCTGTCTTTGCTTTGTGCAAAAAGTTTTGTCTTGTAGATTTTACTTCAGTTTAGTATTCTGCAAAATATTTTGTTAGTTTGTCACAGCCAGTTTGTTTGTTTATTTGGCTGAAACTGGAAGTGATAGTCCATTGACTTATGCATGTATATAAAAAGGGGGAACGAGTGGAGAGTAAGATCCTGAGAGGGGATGTCTGAACATCTCTGAAGAATTTGTAGCTACTCTGAAGTATCAAGCCCATATCAGTCGAGGAAAATGAATTATTAATAAATGAGGAGAGTGCCAAAGAGATCGGGCAGAGAAATTCTGTTTCATGTGTCAAAAAACTGTAACTCTTTCAGTATATATTAATGATTCTTTCACAATATGTTACGCTCATGTTACAGTTATACAGTAACACAGCAACATTCTCTGTTATACAGTATACTGCTGTGCATGAAAGTGGAAAATATGTAATACTTTTTTTAAAATCTAAAGTTAGTCACTATTAAAATATAGATTTTTTTTATTCTGTACCAAGCACTTTAATGTTGTAGGTGGTAGGGTTTAACTTGTAAAAAAACATGATTCTGCAAAGAAACCATGAAGTAATGTACACCAGCACCAGGTCCGGTAATGTAATTGTACCTGTAATAATGTAAATTAATCATATGATAAGTGGCTTTCAGATTGTATCTAGAGTTAATATTGGCGACTGTTATCCACATTAATCTACTGGTATGTAACTTTACAAATATTTGCATTACCTTGATAAACTGCAGGTACATTTTTCCGTAAAGAAAAACTTATGACGCAAGTCAGCTTTTCATGTTTTGGCTGAGGAATTGCAGATTGAACGTGGTAATTCTTGGTGAAACACAGGTGGATATGTCTCGGATATGAGTATTGAGAGCATTGTTTTATTGAATTAGGCTCTCGCTGGGAATCTTTAATTTGCCCTGTCAGATAATCTTTGCTGTGCGGTGGAGTGAAGTGCAGTGACTGCTGGCATGGAAGGTAATTCTGACCTCTCTCTGGGGTCAGTCATAAAACAAATATTTAACAGCCCGTGTTTGTCAGATGGGAGTTTCTCTCCACTGGGCCACGTTGTACAGTCCAGGCTGTTTTTAATAATCAGTCATTGTTATTCCAGCTTTTACTCTTTACTCATCGGAGCTTTGTAAGTCTGCCCGGGAGGCAAACATACAAACACTATTGTTCACACAAACATGTACCAATTTTATTCCAATATCTAAATGCAAATAATAAGCACAACAAATCTGATTTAGACCAAAGTGACATTTCATACTTCAGACCGCCACTTGGACATAACAGATGTAAGTGGATTCATCTGAATTCTTAATAAAGAATAAAACATGTCCTGAAAGATACATATAAACATCTAATAAGTTCATTATTTTATTTCTAGTTATCAAATATATAAATCAGTTCAAATGTACATGAGCCTGCTATCACTGTGCACACATTAAAACGGCAATTATGTTCAAATATTACATTATTTCTTGTCTTATGTAAAACCGAGTGGATTTAGATCACTGAAAGGTTACTGAGACATTATTCGGCATTTATTATCCTAAATTAGACAAACTGTTATTGTATTGTATGACTTATTAAAGAATTTTAGTATTTATTTTAAGATGGACAAAAGTTGTTGAAAGGCTTAAAGAGACAGGATCACAGTTAAAGAGAGTGTGTGTGATTAAAACGTCTTTTGAACAGTGTGTATTTGTGTGCGTAGGTATGTAAAGTATGTGTGTGTTTCTGCCTGCTGCTTGCATCATTTGTTTCGTCCTTGTTTTTTTTTTTTACTCTTACATCCTCTTCAACCCACTCAGACCTTCACATACACACACACACACACACACGCGCACACACGCACACACTCTGACACTCATTCTAACCACATACTGGCAACATCTGAAATACCCTCTGTACTATGTCACCCTTTAGAGGAAGCCACCAGCAAAAGCAAAAACTTGCATAAGCATGCATACATGTCAGCTTTTTTCTTTTTTTCTTTTAGCCATCTTATTCTACATTCTTTATGCTTTATTTATTCTTTTTTAGTTTTAATGCTTCACTGGCATGACTTTCCTTGCTAAGCCACTGTAGAATCAGTCATGGGCTGTTAGGACATGTTGCAAAGTTGTGTGTGTGTGTGTGTGTGATCGGTTTGGGAGTTTGTATGTAATAAGATTTGGGCTGCCTCTTCTGCACACACTGACAGTAATTCTTCACATTGAGCATTAAAAATTCAAGTTTTATTAACAGACTGTCATCATAATAAGCTGTAAGCTAACCTTATTGAACTAAAGTGAGTTCAGTCTGCGCTAGAACTGAGAGCAGCTGTTGTCCCACAGTCATTTTATTAACAGCATCATGACAAATATGTATAATGTTTTTTTTTTCCAGACACTTAACACAGATCACAGACATGCCTGTAAATCAGACCAAATTAGAAAGTGATGCAATAAATTCTTAAGACTTAAAAAGCAAGATGTGGGTTTGTGTATATAATGTTTATAGCCATGATGTATGTAGATTGATTATGGTGTGAGTTGCATTTCCTGTGCTAGGACTTGAGGTGGGGGTCTGTGCATCTCACTGCCATGCAGATGTGTGTTTGCAAGATGTGATCATTTCAAGGTGTGAAGTCCTGGTGACACCATGTGAGACTGAAAGTATGAAATCATTTTTTCCCTTTACCCTTTAAAAAAAAAAAGTCCTGTTCCTCTATTTTTTACCTCGCTTCTCCATCTCTGCTCCGCCGATCCTGTAGGTTACAGTGTTTGTCTACAGTGACCTGATGCTGGTGACAAGAGAAGATGAGCCAGGCAGATGTAATGTCCTCCAGAGTCCTCTGTACCTCCGACAGCTGAGGCTCCAGGACGGTACGTGAAGCGCCAACGCACCTGTCACCAAACTATGTGAAATCCTGGATTTGCCAAACTATATATAAACATCAAACTAGCAAGGACAGTATTGGATTCATCATTTGCTTTGTAACTTTTCAGTGCGCGCACAAAGGTCTCTTTTTAAATAAATTAATTCCTGAAGATAATTAATTCTCACTGTCAATTAGAAGCTCTAATCCTGAGATGTCTGAGATGTTGAGGTGATTATTATGCAGTATGTCTGGCATTAAGCACAGAATAAATTTGTGTTACTACAACAACAAATTTCCAGAAGGAATCAGCCAAAACTATGTGCAATCTGTATAGTAATACCAATATGTTACCACATTAAACCCTGTTTGACCTTTTATAGTTGAACACAGCGTAAAAAGGAAAATTCAACATTCAAACACACAGCAAGAAATAAACATTCACTACCATGATTACAGTGATATTTTCAGTTGAGCTTAACCAGAGGATATTTAGGGAAAGGCTGCCCAAGTTCCTGTTGCTTTGTCTTTTTATTTCACCTTGGTGTAAACAACCATCTCCTCTAACAGTATGGAGAGAATAGCCTGGCCATCAGGGACCAGCACAGAGCCCAGGCAAGTCAAATAAATAGGGCTCACTGTAAATATCTGTGTTTAGAGTGGTGGGTGTAGATACGGCCAAAGCTTGGGATCATGCCTGGGACAGGGCCAGGGGAGAGTGGGTACACTTACACCCGTGATGAAAATTGATAAGTCATAGGTGAGAAACAATGATAAGTGACTCTCTCCTCCGGATAATTCCTCATATTGGGTGTCAGATCAGTTTACTGTTATGCTGAGCAGAATATAAACCAGGAAACAAGTGATGTATTGTCCAAAATGTGTGGTGCAAGTGTCAAACGCGGGACAATAAATAGGACTTAACTCTAGGGTAGTAGTGCCATTAGTAATGGCTTTAATGACAGTGTGTTTAGAGTCAGTATAAATGCAAGCGGAGACAACTGTGACACTGAGACCACTGATTGGAAATCAAGGTATTTACTCAGTACAAATGAATGTTTTTCAAGTGATTAATAGGTTAGACTCTTTCAGCTGATAATTTGGCCTAACCCTCAGTGGATAAAGCCCCCTACAGGTGTCAGTATAGCCTCGCATAGCCTTATGTGCCAGAACCTGCCATCATTCTACACACATTTATGAATATTGGAGTACAGACCTGCCTGTCTTCATGGTTGTGCCAGCTTCTTGTTTAGTTTTTGTGAGACTTTGGATTGCATTTAGCTCATGAATCTCCCAAGAGTCTCTCCAAGACTCATCAAAATCATATAATATAATGTCAGCTAACATTACTGGCAGGGACATAATGTAACTCAAATGTAAGGTGCTGTTTATTAGTGCAACAGGTCAAACAGCTAAATCAAAGAGAGAGCCTTTTTCCAAATCAGGAGCATTCAACCCTTTCATTTAAATCAAATTTACATTACAATCAACAGAAATGTCAAATGCAGGACTAGATTATTAATTGCACATATACAGGACTTAGGAAGACATTCACTTTATAGCTAAGGTTGACCTGATGAATTGCATAGCACAAGCATTTCTAAATTAAAAGCGCCGTGATCCACGGTGGCTCGAGTTACTCTGCCCTCCCTACAGACATCACCGGTCTCTTCTGAGCCACTTCTGACCTCCACCCTTCACCCAAACAATTGGAGATCACCAGGGAGGGGATTCAGTATGGTTTACGTGTCTGTGTGTGTGTGTTTCATGAGAGGACACACACACACACACACGCACACAAACACACAGACACGCATCTCCACCCTGCTGCCTGTCATTGTTATTTCGCTTCGGCAGCTCACTCAGGAAAGAGGCGCCGGGGGATTGTGTTTGTTTCAGCAAGGGTGTGTTTGACTTGTGTGTGTGTGTGTGTGTGTGCTCACGTGCATGTTATGACACAGTATAAGTTCAATACAGGGGCTTTCCAGTGTTCCTGTAACCCCGATACTAGGCTGAGGAGCGTGGGAAACATTGACAATGGTATTAAATGCACATTAAACCAAAATGACCATGTGTCAATCCAAACATCATCGTACCAAACAAAGTAAGAAGAGCAAGACAACTCCTGCACCATGTTTTTTGGAAAATGACTTAGCAGTTTAAAGGTAATAGAAAAAACGAAAGAGAATGAATTAACGACAGTGCAAGAGACTAAAGATGATCATGTTTAGTGGGATAGGAAGTGAATTTTAGTGACATCAAATGACTGAAATCACGTACTGGTTGTGTCACTGCTATCAGCTCCAGAACAAATTCAAAAAAATCCAAAAATATTTTATGCATGGGAACCAGTCTTTAGTTTGATGCTAAAAACATTGACATTGTAAAATATGTGAGCAGTTTTTCACTGACTTTGTCAACAAGCCCCTCATGCAGTAGTGCCAGTTTGTGTGCCAGCCTCTGCTGGTCCTAGAAAGCAGAAAGATATCCAACAGTGACCTCTGCTGTTGGTTATAAAACCAAATACAGCACTTCATACAGGCCCCTGCTGTTCTTACATCACACACTGACAATGACCACTCCTGCTTTAAGATGCCATTGGTCTCTTAAAACAGCATTCGTTTGTAGACATTCATAAAATAAAGCAGGGACCACTTAGTAGTGCGAGGCCGATGACTGCTGTCAATAATCAGTGTGAAGAGGAAGTGGTCTTCCTGGGAGTGTCATAAACAACATGCACTCCTCAAGAGGACTTTCAATCTGTGACAACATGTGTTTTTTCCATGCGTGTTTGCCACTTTATTCTTCTTTGTCATGTTGATGAGCCAGAGACAAGCCAGATGAAGCAGAGAGACTCAAGATGCTGAACAAGAAGGCACTGGTTCTGTTGTAAGACTGACTGAGCCTGGAGAGTCTGGATTTAGTAACTGAAGGAGGAAGGATGAGGGTCATGATTCAAAGATCCCCTCCAGACATAAAATACTTATACTTTTAATAATAATTTATTGAAATGCATTCGTTTGAACTAGTTTTGTTTAAGCATATCTCAACATTGTCAAAAGTAATCAGAAATGTTCAAAGTTGTCCATGTGCTAAGGCAGAGGAAAAGTTATAGAGAAGTGGGACATATTGTTTAAATACAGGAATAACTGCACACATTGAAGGCATTTATAGTATTGTAGTCAGTTCTTCACATGAAAAGTGACATTCAGAGGATTTCTAAAGCCATTCGACCGTCCAACGAGCACTTCATGAAGCAGCAGCTTAACCCGACCTTAACACTAAAGCCAGCTGGGACGGGGCCGACAAACCCAATAGCCTTAGTAAATTTAGTTCATATCTGAATGCTCTTTCTCATATCTGCATTCATGACAAACTCTGTATATTAATTAGCCAAAGTTAGAACAGTTATTTTGAGGTTGTTTCACAAGAAGGATTTCTGTTTTTTGTCTGTGCTTTTCTCACTGGTCTGACGTGGGCGGGGTTCATTTTAAAAAAAGATGATGTCACATATCATAATCTGATGGCTGGTGGGTTGTTTAATCACCATCAATCAAATCCAATCTATTCGATATTTAATATTATAAAACACTAAGTAATGCATAGATAGATAGATAGATAGATAGATAGATAGATAGATAGATAGATAGATAGATAGATAGATAGATAGATAGATAGATAGATAGATAGATAGATAGATAGATAGATAGAAATAATGGGGGGTAAAATGGAGGTATGGAGGTTTAAATGGATTTTACCTGCCTGTCTTTCTAGAACATATTTAATCATTATAAATGTCACCCCAGGGTGAAGCTGCCCCTCAGTGTGACATCAGTCAGGGTTGCCAGTCAGTCAGAATGTTGATTTGTGTCTGTGCTTACTTGAAATAAAATAGTAAACATCACCACAACATATATAGAATGTGTGTGTCTGGGGAGAGGGAGGTCACTCGATTAAAACCATTTATCTTGACTCCAGACCCAAAGGCCTGTCTCACTGAGCGCTACTTCAATAAATTATGAGTGGCTATCTATGAGGCTGACCTATAGTAAAAGCCTTCCCATCAATAAAAGTATTTTGGTGAAATCATAATCGGAAATCAACGATGCAAAAAAAAGATGGTTGGGTGTTTGGCAGGAAAGAAAAAGATGATACGAATAAAGAATTAAAATGAGTTTGTTGCTTTGGTTTGCAGATTATGCAGAAGAACTGAGATTCTACCTGATTCACATGACCGAGGTAAGAGAAACGATTGTCTGTGTTTGAAAGAAAAAAAAAAGGAAGAGAAAGTGGAAAAGGGAGGTCTAATGTGAGCAGCCTATTTTGTCTGTGAGCCAGAGGGACAATTGACTCTGGTGGAAATCACATTACAGGCAAGACACAAGGATTAGCAGAAAGCTTTAATGAAAATGTCTTTTCTCTGTGTCTTTCTCAGATCTGACTCCGTCTCTGAGCTGTCTCTGTCACACACACAACATGCATTTGTTTTTGATATTTGATATATCACAACAGGAAATGCAGAAACACAAAACCTTTTTTTCATTCTTGGAGCTGTTGTTTGGCTTCTACTTAATTTGGTGGTTAGATTTTATTATTTTATGGCAGAAGTATTTTACATATTCAGATAATCCTCATTTTAGATAAGGCTGGGGGTATAAATCACATGTTCACATAAATAAAACACTAAACGATACAGCCCAGGGACAGAACTATTCAGTATAAAACAATATAGATGTGTTCAGATATGATGCATCTGTCTGTTTACATTGTGATTTGTTTTTCAGACAATCATCTTTATAATGAAACTCATCCTTCTTCTGTAACACTCAAGCTGTCATTTCAAGATAAAAGGGAAAAGCATAATTATTAATATTTCATTGTTCTGTTCACCAATTATTCAACACTGGGTAACTCTAATGGCTCTTTAAAGGCTTACATGTTCCACTGTTCCATCTGTTTAGAAATATATTTGTGTATATCCACAACAGAGTTTTAAACATTATAAAGGCAAGTTTACATACAGCAAAAAAAGAAACATTATTGTTGCCTTAAAACAACACCACTAAAGCATGGTATCTACCAAGATGCTGTTTGAGATATATAATACACACAAAAACTGCCTTTAGTGACCTGAAAGTGACAGCGAGTTAATTTCTTTTAAAGTCACTCAACATATAAGTGGAATTCCACATTACTGCCTGTCCTCTCAGTGGTCCTTACAATGTTTAGACAGTAGTTTTCAGATATAAAAACTTCAATCAGTTGTACTCTAACAGAGTAGGAGAGGACAGAAAGCATAAAGGCATACTGCTGGGAAGCAGGCAGAAACAAATATGATGTGATAGTTATCTGACATGAGATTTGATAGTTTCAGAGCATATTTGGCTGTTTTCCAGTTTGGAAATTTTCATTTTTTTCCTGGCAGATCTGCTGCAGTAAATGAGCGTGTTTGCAAGTGGTGTTAGTCGTCCGTCCTCTCCCCATCTCTTCAGCTGCCCCTCCCTTTCCACTGCTGCTCACTATATCCATTTGATTGCATTTTTTTTAAAGCCCTGGAAATGTGCAGAGAGGAAATGAAATTGCGGGTTTTAATGTTGCCATACATGACGCTTTCATCACTTCTAGTTATGGCTTTTTTCCCCACCTTCTCTCATCATCTCCTTTCTCATCTTGCACACATCTCTTAAGCTGTTTATATCCAACCTTAACAGCTGCCTCGCTCTCTCTCTCTGGAGCCACCTCATTGTGTTAATGTGTAAAAGACATGTTTAAAGGCCACCATCACCTTCTACCAGATTTATCCTGATGTCAAAAATGTCATCTGGCAGAGCATAAAAGTGTTGCTGTAAACTGCACAAGTTGCTAGTTCATGTACTAACAAGGATGTGTAGCTGGGTGGCACCATGGCGAAGGGTAGGGTTAGGATTCAGCTTTTAATTAAGCCCTCATCCAGTTTTAAACCCACTGAATCTGAACAGTTTTGAATCCCTTACCAAATATAATTAGAGTTAGTGTTCAATATCTTTAGTTTATTTATTTTCCAAGAAGAGGAAAGCAGAAACTTAGATGAGATACATAAGATATGAAATGTTGATAAATTGTATCTGATGCTGCCTACTTACTCTTACATGACAGCTTATGTACAATCATTTGCTGTTGATGATATTTGTAATTTTAACAACGCTGGCTTAAAATACGACGTTGCTACCTAAACGTTTTCTCCTTTCGCTCTCTCTTGTGAAAGATGCACGAAGGGTGAGGTTATTGCATCCAATTGTGTAGGGATGCAAATCACTGGAATGATAATTGGAAATATATCAACACCATGGTAAGTTATGGTGCATGGCCTGCTCTGGAGAGTATTTATTTTAGTTTTATGTCAAAACATGTCAATAGCCTGATCCACTGACTAATTAGATTACTGATAAAGTCTTCTGTCCTACAGGATCCTCAGTTTACAATAATGTGACAAGTAATAAGGATCAATTGATATATTGTTTTGTGCGCATTTGTTCATCATCCAACATGAAACACTCATTCATAATATGAAGATGCACTGTAGCTGAGACTATCCACACTTTTTTGAGACATAGGCTTACTTTTAATATTTGGAAATCATTTCTAGTTTTTCCAAAGCTTCTTATTATCACATGGTTATATTCTTTACATTTCACTTAAAAAGCACTTTTAGTCATCACAGATTCTGCAGGTACCATCACCTGAGCGTTTTATTTCATCCCAGTACTTCATTCATGGTTCTGGTTTTGCAGCTTGTAACATAGTTGTTAACAACATGATACAGATTATTATCCAGGATCATCGTTGGTTTTAGCGAGTAACCCAAAGACAGGTAGAAAACCTCAGGACAGCAGTCAGTAATATCGGGATCCATAAGGGTGTAGGATCGCTGATCCAACTCTGGTGTTACTAATAGTTTGTGCCTGATCTGATTCTTATTTTTACCTAAATGTTGATTAAATATGTATCTGGCAAGCAAAGCTGAAATAACAGCTGCAGTCTTCTAAATTTGGCACACTTTATTTTTCACAAGTTTGTGGCCAATACCAATCCATTAAAATATGTTTGATGATCCTTAGGATTGGCTGACATCCCTATTTTTGGACAAGACGAATGCTGGTCTATATCCTAAGAAAGATATCACCATGACTCAAAATACACATCTTGAAAATCAAGTAAACAAATGGAGTAAGGCAATCTTTCCTTTTTTTGGTCTTTTATTTGAAACCATTTGATTTAGCTGGAACACATAAACACTTAAACTGAAGACTGAACGTCTCAGAAGTGTTTCAAAATGTAATATGAAGAGAGTGGATAGCTGAAGGGGATATTTGACTTTTTTGTTGTATCCATCCAGCCACTGTGACTCGTCTGCAATCCGTTGCGGCTGCAAATGTCTGCTTATATGGATCATCTTTTCACCGAGCAACTACATAAACCCCAACCCCTCATGCCGCACACACACACACACGCACACATATCGTCAGACTATTTTTTGCTTTGAAATGTGCTGCATTCATTAGCAGCTTATGAATCTTTTAAAGGGGCCTTTTTTTTTCAGAAATTCCAGGCAGAATGAGAGGGGCCTGATATCTGTCCCACAGGCTGGAAAAGAGGAAGGAAAGGGCTCCAGTATTATTCAGTCTATCCAATTAGGCAACATATATAAATAGAAAGTCTTACGTAAGACACCACGCAAGAGAAAGGGAGAGAATTTTGAGAGTTAAAGGCAGATTTTGGATTTTATACAGCACTTTAAAAAAGGTCTGCTAGAATGGTGATATCAGCTTATGTTCAGAAACTTTTAGTTTGTTACATATTCTCTTTTGTTGTACTGTTTTTACTGATTTGTTTACACTGTAATAGTTATTATTTGGGCTTTTATGTCTTTATTTGATATGAGAGGGATGGAATGCAGCGAAGGGCCACAAGCTGGAACTGAACCTTGCCCACTGCAGTAAAGACTCAGCCTTTTGTATATTGGGTGCATGCTCCACCAGGTGAGCTACCAGGGCACCCCATAATTATTATTTTTGATTTCTCTGGAAACCTCCTTGTTCCCTGCAGCTTAAAACATGTCACATAAATGCCATATACAAGCAAATAAATCTCACATCACACTAATAGCAGTAGGCACCACTGACAGTTTGACACCTTAGGCTTGAAAAGACCTATTGATTCTCTAGCAAGCAGTCAGCAGAGGAAGCAATGCAGGTACGCTCTCAAAATACCAAATTAGTCCAACATATATGACTGAAGACAGACAGACAGAGAAACAGCAAACAGTTTGTGTGCGCGCTTGTTGTCAGTTCAGATTTACTTGGCTCAGCCTCCTCTCATCTGTCAGATTCATTCCTCCATCCGTACTTCCAGATGCCCCCACACAATCGCGCACACACAAAATGTGCAGTCATCTATTATAGTTGATAGACCTGTCAGCAGTTCATTTCATACCTCAGGAAGCAAACAGTAGCTACAGTGAAACACCTCATACTGTTCGCTCTTGTTTTAGCTCTTACCACTCTGTACACAGGTACTGTAAAACGCTACCTTATGATCTATAATATCGTCCATTCATAAAGTCATAGACCACCAAATATGCAGATATATGATCAAATAATCAAAGAAGAATTTTCTTCTTTCTGTAATTCGGGATCAAAGTCAAGATGAGCAGCTGCTTATCTCCTGTGGTGCTCATTTATCTTTAAGTGATAGCAGACTCTCTACTGAATGATTGACCTTCTGATCCTGCTGGTAGGACACACAGCTGTGTAAAGCGGAAGTATGTGTGAGGTGGATAAGGAGAAGGATGAAAGAGAAGGAGCGAGGAAAAGAAGAGAACGCCTAAAGAGGTCTTGAATATCTTGACTATTGAGCTCCACAGATCAGAGAATGGAGACATGTTTGAAGTGTCTGAGTGGCTCTGACCCTCACTGCTGCTTTGTGTGTGTGTGTGCATGCGCGTTCATGTTTACTCAAAGGGAGATGCGCGTTATGTGATAGACTTTAATTGAATTGCTCTTTCTGGCTTGTCTGAGCAAAGGTCACATGCATAAACACACAAACACAGGAAGAGAGAGAGAGAGATTCAGGATGCCATCAACTTTGCATTCTTCTTCTTCTCTCCTTCTCCTGCCTGATCAAAACTAAAACAAAATATATAATAGTATAATATATAATAACAGCTGAGTGAGCCAGTGTGATGAAGAGCAATGTTTTTGCTCATTCTTATTTTAAATATTTTTTAGAGGTGATTCTTCTTACTGATTCCATACCAGTTCACATACACTCCTATGCAACATATTTAAGGTTATATCTGACATGAACACGCCTAAAAGTAAACAATACAATACATTTGAACAGTACAAATTTGTACTTATTCACTAGGGGCCAGGCAGCAACATATGGCTGCGACATATCACCACATACAGCTTTTCCCAACTGACTCACTCATCATGCAACAAACCTCTCTGCTAGATCTCATCATAGGGAAGTGTTTCATCTCGTTTACTCTCAAATACAAAAGACAGTACGAGTCTGTCAGAATCATGTGTCATCCATGACAGTTTATTCAGATTAATTTTGAAGGAGACAACGATCTTTGGCACCATGATTTTTTTTTTTTGCTTGAGTTACGTAAAAGATGTTAGCAGAGATTGAGGTAAAATAGCACTTTCATTCTGTAGAAATAAGAAAAAGCTTTCCTCATTTCTCCTGAAGTTGTGAGCAATTATACAATTAAAAGTCTTCCTTATCTCACACTGTCACAGTCCGCTCTCCTTTTGTCTGCTCCTGCCCTTCTCCTCCGTCACTGGAGGTCATCCTATTTTAGCACTTGCTCAAAACGGAACTGATCTAACCCAGATTTAAGGAAAGTCAAGTGTGTGTTCTGTGTGTGTGTGTGTGTGTGTGTGTGTGTGTGTGTGTGTGTGTGTGTGTGTGTGTGTGTGTGTGTAAGTGTGTCAGTGACGCAGGATGAGAGGGAGGCAAGACAGTGGTGTGTAGGTAAACGAAAAACACAGCCGGCAAGGAGAGACACTGTATGAGATTACTGAGCAGCGGAGTGCATCAGGGTCATCACAGAATCATCATGGGCAACTTGGCCGACCGGGTCGGGCCTAAGAAAAGGTTCGTCAGGGAGGCGAGCTCTCTTCAGAAGCACCTGCTGTCTGACTCTGGAGATGTAAGTGATACTGATTGATGCTTCTGCTCGGGCTACAGTCAAAGGTTGTTCTCAGCTGCATGAAAGGGGGAGAACAGAAATCACGGTGCTGCTTTTTAAGATCAGTAGTTTGATAGAAAGACAACACTTTCTAAGCATGGGGAAAGCGGTACTACGGTTATTAAAAAGAAGATGACTTCAAGGCTGTTTAATGCTACTCTTTCACAGTCTTCAGTGAGTGAGAGAACAATTAGATGATTATATGTCAGACTTAATAAATTTAGAGGTTATGTGATTACAGTAAGTGTTTGCGTAGCCTCAAGTAGAACAGTCATATGACTGTGATGATGTTGTAACTTTGCAGTGGGCTTTGTAGTGACAGTTATATTAGTGCTATTCCTGGTGTTATACTCTACCAAAACATGCTGTATGATGTGCTTCTGCTGTTCTGTTATTCTGGTTATGGTTGCTGATGTGTGAAAAGTGTCCACAAGTGAAAGCTGAGAATACGGTTAAGTGCATGGTCACTCATTAACCACTATTTCCCCTACATTGCCACCGTAGCCATTAGGATCTAATTGGCACAATGCAGTTGCCACTAATAACCATGAAATCATGAATAATCTCCACTTACTAAAGCACGGCAGTATCAGTGACTAAGCCGCCTTGTCATAACGTAGTCTGCATACATTTGTATTACCTATCACTTTGGTCACTTATTACAGACGATTTCACTCTTAAGCCATGCATGCAAATTATTGATTTTGAAGAATTAATTATGTTTTGTGCACTCTGAACAGCGTAGAGAATGTGGTGATTGAGAGGACTTGAGATAAGACTCACCAAATGCAAAGAGACCCCCCCAAACTAGGTGAAATCACAGTGTGATGGCTCGCGTATAGGCCATGGAACAGCAAGGGAGCTCTGTGATCAGGCCAACAAAGCACAGTGTTGTGCATGCAAATAGTCTTTTTTTTTCTGCCTGTGGTCTGTACCATAAAAGGTCAGAGTGTTAGTTTATTATGCGTAGGATGACGTTGATGTGACGTTTGTGGACACAGTACATAATGGTGCGATTTTGAATTGATTACTTCAAGTGTAGACTCTCTGTTTTTTCCAGAAGAAGAGGATATCTTAGACTTATCAATAAGGATGTACACGTATAGATGCTTATTTGCTGTAAGTGTGTGCATATACAGATACAGATACAGAAGAGTATGCCTTTTTATACATCTCTGTATGTATCTCTCCGTGCCTTCAAGCACATCATTGACTGCATGACACACAGGCTGTCATTTGTTGTCTGAAGCCAGTATGTGAATGATGTGTACCCAGGGGCTCTTGTCAGCAAAATACCTACTTTATGGGAGCCATCCATAACACAGCCATGGCAGGACCAGTTTCTCAGGGGCCTGATTGAACTGGGATGTACCCTCTTCATTAAAGTTAAGCTACAACTTAGTCTTCTTTGCTTCTTTTCTGATTTAATATGCCAGTGCAGATCGGCAGCACTGCACTGACAGTGGCGATACATCTAAATATAATCACCTAAAGACCTCCACCTTAGCCATATGATTGCACTGAGATCTATGACCACCAACAACTTATCCACCAATATTGGTTTCAGTGATGAAAGTGTTCTCCTGTGCTATACCAAACTGTGGTTTATCTTTCTGCTCCATCAGTTGCAGAGCTAATGGTAGCGAGTATCTGAATTATTCACTGACTTTTATGGAAAGTGTGCAGAGGTAATTTAGAAATTAATAATTAATATTTATTCTTCATGTGTATGTATGTATGTCCAAGTATAATTTAACTATGATTTATCAACAAGAGGTTCAGCAACTATCAAATTCACTGCCACTTCATATGATGAATACTTATGTATCTATCATGCATATGCCGAGACAAATGTCAAAAACATAATGTGCTTTGACCTGAATGCTGATCTCAGGGCTCAAAATAGTACATTCATGTCTATGCAATGAAAGCACAATTCATAAAACAATCATGTGAAAAGGGAAAAACAGCCAAATGATCAATGAACTCCCTGACTGACATGATGAAAGAAAACACACAAAAATATTATTACTAAAAAAAAACCTTCCAGAGACAGTGCATGACTTCCCTGTCATGTGCTTATCATCAGCCCCGGTGGCTATAGGAAGGGCCTCAGGCCAAAAATTCCACTCTACAATGCTCTTCTCATGGCTGCTTTACAAACCACAGAAGAGCTCTGAGCTGTAAACCAGATAAACAAACAAGAAATAGATGAAAGAGTGTGGGAAAGCCACAGAGTTAAGAGGAAACATTTTATGCCTATTTGTAGATTATCTATCATGCATTTGTTTGGCTTTAGTGCAATTTATTGACAGTTACAGTAGTCTAACCTACTATACAGAAACTTAACTAAGGAGCAATACATGGTCAACTCCATTTCCAACACGATCTGAACTAAGTTTTTTAAACATGTTTTGTATTAGCGCTAGATTGCTCAAGTGTTGCTATAGTGTCCATCTCCAGTGTAAAGAAACACTAATACCCAGCCATTGGCTTTTGATTATATAGACTCCCAGGTTCAGGAATGTATTTTTCAGCCATCCTTCAGTACAGTCATGAGACAGTTATGCATGGGAACCAGACTTCACTACCTTATCCTGACCTCACCAGACGTGATGTAGTCAGTGTTTCTGTATTGAAAGAAGAGCAAGGAATGGAGGTAATGGCTTTTCTTGATGGAAAAGATGATTTCATTCTTCACCCGACTGGCATCGGCAAGAGTTTGTTTTACCAACTGGTTGGGCTGATCTGATTGGTTGAAGTTAGCCCGTGATAGACAAATGGTTTGTTCAATCAAGTATTTTTGGAAAGTGCCTTCCCTTTTTCCAAAACGTTTGCAAGGACTGCTCTGTGTTCTGTGTAACAAGTCTGGTGCATCAAGGTAACTTGCTGGTGAAACTACAGGAAGTCTGGGGATCACCAAAGTCATTAAGGTATGTTTCAGTATCAACCTCATGGTGGTGCTAAGTAAAAAGGCTGGGATTACTAAAATATGCAGGGTTCATCCTCTGGGAACCATGAATGTTTGTTCTTGGTAATTAATTGAATGTTGAGATATTTCAGTCTACACCAAAATAGTGGAGCAGTCATCATCGTGACATCATCAGAGCCATGTTGTTATTGTGACTATAAAGTGAGCAGGAGGAGTTCAAAAAAGCCACATCCACATCCAGTCTGTACCAAGAGTCAGCTAGCTGCTTAAGCATCATTAGCTCTGGTTTTCATGTCACTTCATTGGAGGCATAAACCCAATAAATGCTACAGTTACAAAGCCTCAATGCTTAGAAGTGAAACCTTATAGCACACTGCAGAAAAGGTTTTAGGTATAAGAGTAATGCCTATGCTAGTGTGCTCTTGATTACAGAGGGCACAACAGGGCGATGGCGTGCTGGTACATTTATCATAACCAATTGTGCTGGTCACGATACAATGTAGCAGTGTATGGGCTCTGACTAACAGGATATGACACTGCTTAGTCTAAAGTGTTATAGGGACTTGCTGTGTAAAAATCCCTTTGATTGCATGACTAGATATGACTAGAGCACTTGAGGCACCTTGCATTTTATATTTCTCCATTCCTGCTACTGAGTCTGCCAAGTACCTGAAAAGCTATTTTAGAGAATTACAATATTACAAAAACAAAACTAATAAAGCAAATGCGGCTGGTGACATTATGTCTTCATTTAGACCTGTTTCACTATCTTACCATTACCATTGTCACATTAAGGATATGTTGTCTCATTTTAGGGCAGTGATCTTCAGTCGTGTGCACATTAGATTGAGCAGATTTGATCAGATGTGTTTGTCATCGGCTCACTCTCCTGCTATGTACTAACTGTTTACAATCTACTTTTAAAATGTGAGCCATATGTGCCTCCAATGTGTTCACTCAAAACTCTCTCAAAATTCTCATGTGTATGTATGTAGTCCATCCCAACAGCAATCTACTGTACAAAGGGTGCAAATAAGACAGAGATAATTGAAGTTGAGGCTGAGCTGGAGTTAGGATGAGGGCTTAGAGGATCTGGGGCTCGAGGGTCAGCTCTAGTAACACTTCATCTCTGGTTGTTGAGCAACACTGAAGAACAAACTGCAGCTTTTCAAGAAATACAAAGTTAATATTTGGAAAAACAAATCTATTGTCAGAAAATGTAATTCCTATTAGGTTTGAATGTGGATTTATTCACTGTGCGTCAGGTGAGAAGATTGATTTCACTCTCATTTCTGTATGCTATATATGAAGATACAGCTAGCAGCAAATTAGCTTAGCTTAGCATAAAGACTTGAAGCAAGAGGAAACCATTGGCTTGGCTCTGTCCAGTACTAAAAAACACCCTTTAAGGGTATTTTTAGGGTAGCCCCTAAGTTATTTATTAACACGTTACATCTTGTTTGTTGAGTCCATACTAAAACCAATGTGACAAATTGTGTTTTGAACCTTGAGACCCATACTGGGTTTTGTACTGGAATATTTATTAGGTGGGAGGTCACTGCTCCTGGAGTCATTCATGATAATGACAAGACAAGAGGACATCCCGTCTTGATGTTTTTATGCTTTGTCTGTTGTCTTCCTTTAATCATTCGCAATACGAGAGAAGAAATATAGACCATCATTACCAGGCAGTGGGAATAACTGAATGTGTGCCCATTCAATAGTAATATGTACATTAGCCATCTAACCTGCTACTGAAGCAGCTTAGATGAGCTGTGTTGACAGCAGTCCACTGACACACTGAAAACTCATCTGCCAGATGGCTCAGGGGGAGGGCTCTAACCAGGGCGCACTTTAATCAATTTGATTAAGGGGAAATGCTGCCTGTATTTTTAGCCACTCCATGGCAGGCCAGTGGCCATTCATTGAATTTTGTTTCATTAGCTCTCATGTTTATCTCTTGGACGGGTGGATTTATAAACAGGAGTGAACTAAAGTAGGAACTAGAATAAGGGTAACATTAGGTATTTTAGCAAATACATTTATTTGGGTGATCATTTCATGAACAATATAAAGAGTTGCTCTATTATTCAACTCATAAAGGATTTATTTATGACCTGACTGTGCTGCCGAAACTCACACATTACAGTTTGTCTTGGAAAAGGGTAGCATATTGTTTCTGGGTCTGCAGTCTGGGTCTCTGACCGGATGGTGTTTAATGCCAAGAAGCAACATGACCTTAACATGAAAGTCCCCAAAGACCTGTGTCCACAGAGTTAGGGACATTCCAGAGAACTGCCTTCAGTCTCAACGTAGTCCAAATGTTGAAGTTGATTTGGTGCCATGAATATGATGTTAATTGTGAATTTTGATTTTTACGATTACTGCTAACAAACATTCTTTATGCATCACAAAAGTAAAGTAGCACGTCAATGTGATGGCTGTCTAATTAAATGGATTGCAGTGCCAGCATGCTCCAGACCATTCCTGCCTAAAACATGTGGTCTGTCACCAGCCGTGAACAGTTTACTCATTTGCTGGCATGACTGATTATTTTAACTGATGTAATGCAATGATGTGGAAGTCACTGTTAAGATGCAATATTGCACTGTTAAACAGCACAGCACATAACATTTAATAATGGTAGACAACAATGAACTGGAGAAATTGAAACTGATTGCTGGTATTAATAGATAGAGACAAATCATCATTGGTAGTCCCATAGCAGAGCATAGTTCATTTTGAGGATGCTAATAATAATGACCTCTATGTTATTTTACGTCAGTCAACGTGTTATTTCCCTGTCTTCTCTCTTTATATGGATGATGTCAGTGAATGGTTTACAGCATAGTCTGCATCACCTTATTATTTATACACGCACAATACTGTGTAAACATACACTCTTCCTCTCTTTGATAGATTAGGATGTAAGCCCCCATGCAGCTCTGCGACCTGCGCCTTGCTATGACTCACAAAGCAGATAGTCCCAGCTGGTTGCCATTTTGTCTTTTATTTTTGAATCATGATGTGTTGTAAATATGTAGCTACAGTAAGACTGTATAGTAAGAGAGTTTAAACTGGTACTGTGTGCAGATTTCAAAGCTGGGTGAGTGTGTCTGTGGATGCAGGTGTATAGATACCTCTGGGACGCTCAACTGCTCCATCGCAGATGTGTTTCCTCTAATGTGGGACAGTGGGGAGTTGCCTGGAAAAACCTGGCCATATGAAGCAATGTTTTCTGGAAATGTTGAGTCTTTGCATTATTTTTACAGTATTACTCATCCCAAATAATTATTAATTAATGACTCAAAGGGTATGGAAGACAGAGAAAGTTCTTATCTTTATCAGACATGAGTGCACCACATCGATTCTGTGCAAATTCAAAATGTAAGACTGGCAAATGTGTGTGTGTGTGTCTGTTGGGCGGTGTTGGGTTGCATGTGTGTAACATTTATGGCATTAACTGGTGCCATTAAAATGACATGGTTGAACATTAGTTGGGGTGTGACCATGTGTCATTTTGAAGAAATTCAAACTGCTCCATCTTAATTTGGTGTGTGCATAAGAAGTGTCTCTTTGCTGTGTCTCTAGGCGGACGTGAAATCAAGTGATGTCAATTAGTCAGCTAGTTAATGACATTAGCTGTGTTAGGATGGAAAACTTACATATTGCATATTCCCTTTTGAATAAACAAGTCACACACAAACCCCTACAACGTTTTTCTCAAATTTTCTTGTTTACATGAATAAAAAGAAAAAAAGAGTGAAAGAGACTTAAATCCCTTGTGGTGTTGGATATTTTTGTATTGCATAGTTTAAATATTTTTAGATTTAGGCATACACTTAGACTGTGGTCACACTAGGGAGGTGATGTGCCTGTGTACACTGAGCGGTGCTTCAGAGCCTAATGGTAATATCAGCATGCTAACATGCTCGTTAACATTCTTAAACAGATAATATTCACACTAGTCACCATTAAAATTTAACATTTGTCATTCAATACTAAACACAAAATACAGCTGAGGGTGATGGGAATGTCACAAGTGATGCAGGTATTTGGCCATAAAATAAGATATTGAACAAATTAATATTTGAACTTGTGATGGAGCTACAGCATAATTCATCTGTCATTATGGTACATCATCTTAGAAACATGAACGTCTTTACCAAATTGTCTCCCAATCCATCCAGTTAATAAGAGATGTTAGTAAAAAGATCATGAAAGTCATCAGGAGTCAGAGATACTGAGTTATTGCAGTTTGGACCAGAGTGGTGTACCGACCAACATTGCCATACATAGAGCCCCATATCTTTTTAGACTGTCCTCAAAAAGTAAACTTCTCAAGAAGCAAGTGGAGGAGGATTGTTTCCAGTTTGATGACCGTACTCTCTCCACTTTATCCACTGGGTTTTCAAGAGTTTTTGATGACCTCTCCTGACCTGCAGGATATCATGTAATGCTTTACACGACAACTCAAAAATGACCTTAGATTGAATTACGAGATTTTCACCAACAGCAATATTATAAGGGTTTGCCCAGCGGCTGGTTGTTTACATTGATGTTGGCGTGTACGTGTGTGTGCATGAATTCGAAGTATTACGGCCTCTGCTACAACCTTATAGACTCAGATTCAGTCCAAATGATGGATATCAAAGAACATCAACATTGATTTCTGTCCACTCTGAAAAAAAACCTATTTCATCATCTCGTGGTGCAATTGGAAACAGTCAGGCTCAATTTTATAAATGCTTTTGCTAGCTGGTCTGCTTCTCTATCTTGTTTTTCTTTCTTTATTTCTCCACTTTTTACTTAGAAATGTATCTTTGTCTTTGTCTCTTACTGTACCTCATGTATCTTTTTCTCTTTGTCTCTGTTGCCTTGTTTTTTTCTGGATGAGTTGGCACCAAAATATTCTACACTTTACTCAGTGAGCATTGTATACATTGGAATTTAAACCACATGAAGACAAAACAAAAATCTTGACATCACTACAGTACCATTAACAGTCTTTAATTGCCTATTTACTCTGCATTAAACTCACTGTGACAAGGCTTTAACCAACAACATTTTGTGCCATTATATCCTACAAAGGCAGCATCCCCATCTTCACATTGAGTGACATCGAAAGAGACAGATAGTCCACAAGATAGCTACACACCAGGTCATGCAAAAGCCTGTGCAGCCAGGAAACAGGCAAATAAAGTAGCATCATGATTCACCACTGACCAGGAGAGTGAGCATCAAGCAAAGCCCCAAGGACTTCAGTCAATCTCTGAAGACTTGCACAAAATGGGAAAAAAAAAGAAGCTATTTATAGCCTGACTCGTGCCCAAAAATGTCAGGACACAAATGTTTTACCCGGACACCGCCGGAAGCAGAACAACCGAGTTAGATGAAAATGATCAAATTTGAAAGAGGGGAAATAGAACAAAAAGTGCGTGTGAGCTCAAAAGGTTCCTTTCATATTGGATTTTTAATCAGAAAAGGAAGGAATAATGGAAACTGTTGTTCAGCTGAATATAGTGATATAACCACTAAGGTGGATGAGAGGCACAGATGTGAGTGTGTATGGGTGTTTGAGTGTGCAAATGACTGGATAGGGATTTGGTAGATGATAACCTGAGAATCATATGTTTTATGTTTCAATAGAAATTGCAATTATGTGGTCCTCTTTGGTCTCATATTAGAAATGTGCTGTTCCTGTGTGCACTGAATTTTTTTACGATTCCATGTGTGAGGAGATGTAACCAGGAGGCATTTACTACGTTCAGTATTTCCACCTATGCTGAAACAAGTCTTTGTTTCTGTTGTATGTAAGGTTATGAAGTAGTCTGACGAAGCTAAAATAATTCCCAGCATTCAGGAATGATTGCAGCAAAAGATTTTTTTCAGTTTTTCTGCATCCCAGAAACAACTTTAGACTTCAAATGACACTAACTGGCACAAAGTGCCAAAGAGGAGAAAAAAAGAAAGAAGGAAAATGTTTCCAAATTAGGATTTGGAACAAAAAAAACATAAATGAGTTTCATGTATTATATAAATGATTGTCCTTTATGTATTTATCTTCTATCAAAAGTACATTGCTGGCATCATGACCAAAAAACAAATGGATGCTATTGAACTAGAGAGATTTAATCTGGACATTATCAATCAGATCGAACACATTCTGGATGAATCTGGAGAGTTCGCTATTTGATCAAACTCTGGCAACTTAAGCACTGGCTGTCGAATATTTATTCTCATGTAGAGAGAGCAGGGGTGTATTGATTTACACTGTTTTAAGGGTACCATCTCAACACCGGTCACATAATCATTTTGTCAGCATATCAGATTCTGCCTAAAGTGGATACTGGCCATTATCTAATTTCACTAATGCTAGCATTTTGCTACCCAGAGCGAGCGCTGTGCCACTTACAGACTGTGGTGTCATGAAAACAAAGTTCAGATGACAACTGAATGTGCAAAACGAAAAGTCTGACATGGCACATGCAGACATTGACTGTGCTAGAAGGGGCTAGTGTTAGTTGTGGAAACTGATTCTGCTGGACACAGACGACGGCACACACAACACCTCTGAAACCGTACTTGTGAGGGATTATGCTCTTTTGTTACTCATTATCCTGTTCGAAAGCACTCACTGCTCTCTCGCAATCACACACACTGGTAGCTCTAGTTTTAAAGTCTCATTAGAGAGGACCCACAAGATAAGAAAAAACATTTTTTCCATTCATTCTTTTCCATTTGAGTTTTCTATTGTAATCCTCTAATTTGTTCTCTCTACCCATCTTGAGCCCTTTCACTATCCAAGGATCAGGAGACACTTCTTCTTCTTCACTTCTCTGACAGTAGATGCCTAATTGCCCGCTGTCTTTTCCTCCACCCTCTTGCTCTCTCTCTCTCTCTCTCTCTCTCTCTCTCTCTCTCTCTCTCTCTCTGTCTCTCTCTGTGTCTGTAGAAGTGTGACTGCCTGCTCAGCCTTGAAGCCTATTCAGCAGACCAGAAGCGGCGCGTGTGTCAGTGCCTGAAGGACAACATTGACAAGCAGCTTCAGCTTCACAGGAGGGAGCCTCACGTTCCACATTTTGAACAGGTATGGCACACGGACACGCACACACACACACACACACACACACACACACACACACACACACACACACACACACACACACATCTAGGAGCTTTTTCCAGTTTCATTTGAGGCCAATGATGAATCAGTAAACACATGAACACATGGGAATGCATATATTTGTGCATACCCCCATCACAGATACCCACGTGAACATCACACACTCCCAAGCATACACACTCAATCAGTAACATATAACACTTTCCTGCAGCCTGCATTACCATCATTATGATTTTCCTCTTAGCTCTGATATTTCTTTGGGCAAGTTTAATGCTGCCTTTTATCTGGCCGGATTTGCACTGCTTTAGTGGAGTGTTAACTCAGTGCAATTTAAGCCCTGACTGGCTCTTTTTAGTTCAGTGATATTTGCTGGTAAAAGCTAATTTATGTAATTGAAATTCATTTATATCTTAACTTTGCCTTTTCCCAGACACTTAACCTGTGATGTGGTGTCAGCAGTGATACATAAACCCAAGAATATTAAGAGAAAATTTCTTTTCATGACATCTTTGTGTTCGTTATATATTCAGTTTCCATGTCATGAAACAAAGTACTGAACAATTGTTGTTTATGGCTGCAGAGTACGTTGAACTTTGGGATATTTACTGATTTTTTTCAGCGGAACAAGTTGTGAACACAACACTGACTTAGTGATACAGCTAACATGTTAGTAATAACATTGCTTATTTATAAATTCAGCAGATATGAAGCAACATTATCATTTAACTGTAGTTGTGTCTGTTGAATCCAAGTCCAATATTCACTCTCCTTTTAGTTCCGTCTTTGGTCTCTGCAAACTCCTGTGGGAACACTGCAGGTCTTTAGCTGCTGTATTCTCCACTGTATTGACCAACAAGCCTTATTTGGGGTTGCTGGGTAGATCTTTTGAGCTTTTTATTTACTGAAAACAGCTGGCTGCTGCCGTGAACCAAAACAGTAAATTTACGTGCCAGAAATACAAAGCAATGAGCCAAAAGATGCAAAACACTAAACAGAGCTGAGGGAAACTGCAGGGTTGGTTGGTAATTCTCTGTGGACCCCTTTTATGGTACACATAATTATTTTATTATGATGGATGATGATGAATTTTTGATTATAGCTGTTTTAAGTTCTGACAATTTGCATTTGCAGTCGTGTTATTCCTTTGGAAGCAGATTGAGTTAAATCCAATAACACCTCAAATACCATCACTGTTGGATCAAAATCACTACACCTCTACTCATAATGTAGCACAGTGCTGATGCTGTGTGTTGTTAAGGATGCACTGTAACTGATCTGTAAGTGCTTACTGGGCTATGACTGCCCTGATTAAGAGGGTGGCTGCCGGGGAGCTATGAATGAGATTACTGTGGCCCAGTTCGGTCATTTCAAGCATTACCATGGGAAATCTACTGAAAATCTTTTCTTGTCAGGTTCTTTAATTGCTATTTGGGGGAATTTTTGTGTAAGCTGTGTGAGTGAGTGCCAATCTGACGTAACTTTGGCCAAAGGTGTGTAAAGGTGTAAAACAATTTAAACATGTTTTAAATTATACAGATTTAAGCAGAACGCTTTTTTTCTTTTCTCCATTCCTTACTTCTTTCATTTTTGATGAGCCATAAAGACAGCCCATTCTCCTCATAAATTTGAAAGCAGTTCATTTTAGTTAGCTGAAAGGTGATTAAAAGGGATAAATAGCCTTGTGTGGAGATTTCACACCTGTTGTACATTAGGGCTTCATTTCATCAGCACATGAAAGAGAGAAAGAGAGAGGGACAAGCCGACAGTCTTTCATCCCTTTCTCTCTGAGTATGTGTGTGCATTCATGTGTGTCCCTCTATATGAGTGTGTATTTTTGCCCATATGGTTCATCTGAAAAGATTGAGGATGGGACCTGATTACCCAGAAGTGTATATGACCCAGAACTTGGCCCGTATTTGAATATTTTCCGATATTTGAACTACTTTAAGGTTAACTTTATGAACTTTGCCCACGATTTATTTAAACAATGCTTCAAACATTAGATACATGAGCTTAAAAACATAAATGTTTTCCATAAATGTGTGTACGCATGATGCTTTCTTTGCTTTTTTCCCTCACATGCCTCACTTAGGTCTAAATTAGGTGCACCAACACATTTACACGCATTGTTCAATACGTTCAATAGCAAAACAGCTTAGCAAGCATGCTAAGTCATGTACGTCAATGCAGTTTACTCAAACTCTATTGACCAAACCAGCATATTGATCACTATATAAGGAACCTGCTTGGAGTGATCCTGTGGGATATTCTCTTGGCCCACATTATAGACCCTTTTGTAAGTGGTAACTTATTAAATTTTTCTAAGCCTCAGCTGTTTTCTTTTAAAAGAAAGTACACTAAACTTGGGTGATGAGGCTCAGGAGGAGGTACCTGAGGGAGGCCATTTATTCTCTCTCTCTCTCTCTCTCTCTCTCTCTCTCTCACACAAACACTCTCTCTCTCTCTCACACACACACACACACAGTCTATGTTCACACTTAGCCATCTAAATAAAACACATCTTCTTCTCTCAGTTGACACTCTCTCATGATAAAGCCAGTCTTTTTAACACCTTGAAACACTCTAAAATGCTTGCCATGTGTTTTAGTAACCTGACTGCCATGGGTGGTTTGTTACACAACCATCTGACGGGCATGTACAGGCCTGATGAACTGTCTATCACTGTATATCAAAGTTCAATCAGTCAGATTAATGTGGCCAAAAAAAGCTTCCGGTGTTGCTCTTTGCTCTTCTTTCAAAGAGGAAATACTCATTTTTTATTTTGAGTCACTTCTCACTTACGTCATCGCACACACCTAGCATTAAACCATGCCTGTGGCTCATGACTTGCCACCAGTAATTCCTCATAAGACACCGATTGGTCTGTAACCACTGTGTTCAGCAACAAACACAAAGCTTGAAGTCTGGCAAGATGGATTTTAAGGTGATTTCGTGATCTCTGGAGTCCAACTGTCTTGCAAGGTTAGTGTTTTAATGTGGACAGGGACAGGGACCCGCTGAGACACGATCAGGTGCTTTGTGGCAGAAGTTCAAGTAGCACCTGTAATGTTGTGTATTTTCCAGCAAAAGAGAATATGTGGCAAGGGTTTAGTTATGAGCCAATGGCCAATGAAGTCGAAAAACACACACCTCCTATGATATTGTATAGTTAGCTACTACAAGCTAACAGTCAAGTGCAGCTTCATATGATGCTCTGAATCACATTGTATTGGATGCATTAATGCAACATCCCTGAGTTCAAGATTAGTCACCAAACATATTTGAATGTTTTACACAGAGAAGAGTCTGATCACTTAACACAAGGACACAGGTCACATAACCTTTATAATATTGTATAGTAATGTATATATTTCATTGACATATCGAGCTTAGACGCTTTAGTTTTGGTCTTTGCTGACCAAAATAAGATGAAGAACGTATTTTATTGTTTTCCTATTTCCTACTGTTTATGAATTTTAGTGTGCACGGACATCTTTACAAAAACAATGTTCCTGTTTCAGTGAAATTATACATTCAAGTGTGTATGCATTCGCTGCCCTGTGGAATTATTCTTGTATACCTTCTTTGTGTAGTTATTAAACCTTTTGATGTCATCTCTTATTAAATGGAAATCTGAATAGTGTCCTGAAGGCAGGGGAATACATGCTTAATCATAACATTCTACATCTTGACAAATTAGTTCACTTTTGATTGCATTTCTCCAGAGTCCCTTAGAGGCAAATAGTTTGTATTCAGTCAACTCCAAATGTGTTTAATTATATGCAAATCAGCTTTGTCTATGATGAGAATGTCCTTGTAGCGTCTGTCTGTCCGCTGAAAATGAAGTGGCCTGTGTATTTTACTTAACATCTTGAGAAAGTATTGTTTGGGTTATTTTGTATTGGAATAAGAAAGGACGTGTTCCAATAGATAGACGTGTGTAGACACATGAGGGTCACATCCTTCGACAGACGACCACTGCATTACATAAACACATGAAAGAAGAAATCTGAATCACATTAAACATGAGATGATAATCTGTTATAATGACCTCTAAATGGATACAATGATAAACAGGCAGCAGAGACCAAACAAGAGAAATGTCTTTTATTCAAGCTCTATCCGTAACTTAGAGAATGTTCCTCCAGTACTGCTTAAATGACTTTATATCTGCCCGAATCAACACTAGAACTTATTTTGAAAACCGAATAAAGTGTATCTTTGATGCACTGTGTATTCCTGCCAGTGAGTAAGAATTGCAGCAAAGGAGCTTTAGAAAATTACCCTGACGTTTTCCTTGTGTCAGAAACTGCATTTGTCCTCTCATGCACAAAGCCGAGTCAATCCACACTTAGCTGAAGCATGCACTTTACTCAAGAGTTATTTTCAAGTGTGCGGAGAGAGCAGAATCCACTCCAAAGGGAAAAACATATACTGTAGAAATGACAATCGTTTCTTTCTATTTATGTTACTCTGTTCATTCATGTTTTTCCAGCAAATAGGGTTACTCTGTCACCGTGTTGATGTCAGCAGCTGCTTTAGTTCTTTCAGTCCCTGAACGCTTTGCTTCCCTTTGGAAAAAAATTGGACATGAGCCCTTTTCACTTGGAGATTCTTTAATCCTTCAGTCCCTCTGTAAGTGGGGCATGATGAGAAATTGCCAGTTTCTATTTTGTGCTTCATTTAGAGTCAGAGGATTGGGGGTGAATGTTTATGATGACTAACCTCAACTTGAATAACAGATGCCACTCTTTCTCTCTGACTTAGATGGGAGGCAGTCAAGGGGATGAGTAGTCGTCACCATACAGATGAAAGAGAGAATATTGTGCAGTGTGCAAATTTAACCGAAAAGAAAATGTGAATTAATTTCCAGTAAATCATTGCAGAAAAGAGCGTGCAACAAGATGACATAGTTAAATGAGCGCCAGTCAAACAATATAGAAAACATAATAGAAATATAGCGTCTATGTTTCATGAATATCTCCTTATTGCTCCATAAAATCTGATGTTTTCCTCTGCTACAGTAACATAACTTCATGTACATCATCATTTATTATAAGTCACTTTTTGTTGACCAACCTTTTGTTCACCTCAGTGAAGCCTAAAAATTATTATTATTTTTTTTAAATTTCTTGTATTCCCACTATTCCACTGTTTTTTATGTACATGTTTATAATGCGCATAAAAACAGATGGAAGCCGACCTGCAGTCAAATGTTATAACTGAGGATGACCTTGAAATTAAAAGCAGGTTAATGTTGAAAGTTAATACTGCACATAGATCAAATAATATTATATCTTTAATTTTTAATGAGTTTTAATTGAAAGATCCTAGATTAGTATATATACAGATATACTTAAATTGTTTATTTGTTCTACACAGAAACAAACACGATTGTGGCCTTGTATCCTGCAGCCATTATAAGCTACTTCCTTGGAAAGCTTTTGGTACATTCTTGTGTGAACAGCATTAGCCATTAAGCTGCTGGACAAATACATTTGTTCCTCTGCGCACACACTCTCACACTGACACACACACAGGCACACACACTGACACGCACACACACCCTCAAATGGGAATTAAAGCAGAACTGGCCATTTTGAAAATGACAGCAGCACTTCATTACACACAGTTAGCATTGGATGAGCAATGCTGGCACTCCTTCTCTCAGTCAGAAGAGGAAAGCAAGCTATCTGCAGTAAAAGTGGCATAAATTTTCTACATGAGAGCATGAACAGTGAAAAAAAAAAGATGGCTGCTGTTAATGACTAAAGTATGTCTGTTTTGGTTTGGAAGAAGCTTGTTCTGTTCTCTCACTCATTTCACATTTATGAGAATCTGTTTTAGTTGCCAAAGTGGTTATAATACAGCATTTATGCTGGAGGAAGCAGTGACGCAAAGACAAGGATCCTCTCTCATTCCCCTCTGTCTTACTCTTTTTCTTGACTCTAAAAACTGTTTATTCATGAGGATATTAAACAAAGTGGTGTTCTCTGCTCTCCTCTGGCTTCCTATTCTACCATGTCCCTCCACCTCGGGCAAACATGTATGCATTAAATCAATGTTACATGAAGCTCTGGATGTGTCAGTGAATGTGCATCTTTTGAGAAGCATATCTCACTACGAGGGAACACTGAATCTTAAGCAGCAACACAAAATAACAAACAGAAAATAAGCTGATGGCTCCAGTTCAGTTCAGGATTTATCAGAAAACTGAATAATTCATTTTCCTCTGTGCTTCTTGACACATGTCAAATTTTCAGGATACACTACAATCCAACTGTGTTTCCCAGGGTTAGCTCTTAAGAAAAACTGCGATTTTATCACCATTTCTTCCCTGATTGGTAGATGCTGACTAATGTACCCTGACTGCTTCTTCAGACTCTTTCCACATGTGCTACAGGTGTAGATTGAAGTCGAAGACTTCTCATTTTTGTTTGTTACACTAAAGTCACTGAAATTTAGCAGTAGCACTATAAGTCACTGGTCAAAAGTACGAGGTTTTCCCTCTTTGTATAAGACGAGAAGCATAAATGAATTTAAAACCCCTTTAATGCAGACTAGACTAATAAAGATAAAAAATTCTCTTTAAACACAAAATGACACTTAAATTTCATACTTGTAGTATTGTTAGAATGTGTAAAATAACACTACGATAGTACACTATCGTTTTCTTTGAGTATACTTCGTGTTATCCAAACAATACATACCCACAAAATTGTTCTGTAGCACACTTATTATGTACTTTGAAGTACATGCCTTTACACTAAAAAGTAGGCCTATTTAGTCAATAAGTATTAAACTACTCTAATGAATATACATATAGTTTATTCAACAGTATTAACTTATGTGTGCTTATTCACAGAAGTATACTTAATTCTGTGTTTACTCATTCTTTTTTAATGACTCAGTGACCTTCTCGTTTATTGCCCCAAGTTGGACATCTGGTTTGCAACAGAGTCTGCGCTACAAATATACAGAAGAAATAGAGTCAATGAAAGAAGAGTGCCGAAACATACGACAACACGAGTTCAGCAATGGGTGAGAAAGGGCTTGATTTGGATAATGTGTAGTGACTCTGTGCTGAACCGGAGTGAGTTTAGGTGGAGGAGATGCGTGCCTTACATGACGGTGGCTTACAAACTGATCGAACAAGACTTGTCCATTTTGGCAGGACTGACAGGGATTGTCAGGAAAACAGTGATGATAGCGGAGGGGGCATATTAGAAGTAATCCCACACCAGTGATGGACAGTGTGTTGAGACAGTGACAGGTACAGTCGTCTGTTTTTAATCTTAGAGAGTTGGAGAAAAGACAGCTTCACTGTGTTACAATAGGAGGCAGTGAGTGACACGGGAAAATGTGAAGAGAAAGCTAACAAGTAAGTAAAAGAAGAAGTGTGTGTGATTTTTGACATTTTATTTCCACTGGGGGTCCAACGTGGAGCGGAATGACAGGGGTTGCTACACACACCTGCCATCTCATAGGAAGAGGGGGACTATGAACAGCATAAATACAAATATTTACATCCTGCGTGTCAGATACAAAGAACGTCTTGAATGATCACCACTCAGTTTAAACATAAATCTAAAAACGTGATCGTACACGTGAAGTATGTGAGCATAAAAACATAAATATATAAATAAAAAAGAAAATATGGGCAACATCTGCACTATCACATGCTCACATGATTAACATTTCTCTTGCTCTCTTTGTTTCTCTGCAGCACACACATGCTTTCCCCCTCATTGTCTCGAATTAGACATGGATGAATTCAATTTGTCTTGTCTTTGCTTGTCTCTTTTCTTCACACACACACACACACACACAACACACACAGCACACACAAACAAACAGCACACTGCATACTATTTTTGGGATGTGTTGTCTTTCGAAGTGTGACATCCAAATTTAGAACTTGTTCAAATGGAGCAGATATGAGGAACCACGCCAAAACGCTTCACGTGTAGTCATGTCACAGTGTAGTTATGACTTCTTTCTCAATGGTATTTTATGAGATTTTTGGCTTTAATGGCTCCAAACTAGCTTGAAGTGTCAATAAATGGATGGTGCCATTTCCTTTAGGTGAGGTAGTGGTAACCTTTTGTGCTAACATTTAGATTTTTCTCCAAAATGTTGAGTCAGGATTGCTCATCACAGTTCACAGTTTGTCAGAGATTGGGAGTAAAGTAGTGACACAATGAAAAGGTTCTCCACTGTTGCTTTGCAGAGTTCTTGTTGTGTGTCATTGTCATGAAGTCGAAAAAAACGTCCAGGGCAGCTGTCTATTGACTGCTACCTTTTCGGTTATTTTGTGTCAGACTTCCTTTAGTTAGAGACAGGAATAAGTGTCCAACTACTTTGGACATGGATGCATATTTGTTATTTCTGGAAAGAAAGAAAAAGAAAGGGAAAGGTGGCAAAAGATCAAACTTCATCTCATCTTATGCACTCCAGAATATTTTGTTTTTGCCCCCTTTCTCTCTCCTCTCAAATTTCCATCTACTTATTCTCACTTGTTTACCTTATCTAATTTTATTGCTGCATCAAGTGCAAATATGCAGTCTTTCCCCCTCACTCTTCCTCTCAGCCTATCTACCTACCTCTCCCTCTCCCGTCAGATGCTCACAAACACACACTCGCAGCTCAGCTATGTTATTCATTGTGGCCTGTAGTGTAGGATTAATTCCCTTGTCTCTCTTTAAACATTAATGATTTCCCTTTGATGGAGTGGTGTTTGGCTTTATTTTAGCTCACCTTTAACTATTCATAACTGTGTTATATAATGCCAATTATGCATCAGCACAGGAGCCAGTGTAGAGAAGAGCCTTGCAGTGTCAGTCCTGAGAAGAAGGTACAGCAGAGCATGAAATCCATTCATTGTCTGTTTTAATTATGCATGCTTTTTTTACTTAGGAAAAATGACGTCTGCTCCAGTGAGCATGCAACGGAGCTGGGATAATAGTTTAATTTGCAAATAACGGAGCTCTTTTTCACACAAGGACATTTTTTGATTAGTACAAGTTCTTGATGACAATAGTGGCATTGAGAACTTTTAAATATTCTCCCACCAATTAGCGGAGGAAGAGGAAAAAACAAAGAGTGCAAAGTGCTGGTAGCAGACGAAACTGGCAAAATCTAGTTTGCCTTAAGTTGATATTCTACTTTTTGAATGTCAATCATTACTTTATGCATCATGTGGAAATATTACTACGGGAATACCTTTAGCCGGAGATGCTTGGGAGACAGTGGCCTGTGTAGTGTAATTGACAGTGTTTAAAATAGCTATTTGAAAAGGCCATTATTTATTAGCACATGATATGATTAGATAAGGCCTGAAGAATAGCTTACATGGCTCCCTTCAGGTCTGATGTAGACACATGGTCATTGTAACAGACAGGGTGTGTGTGTGTGTGTGTGTGTGTGTCTTATTAGGTGTGAAAGACATGGCCCTTAACATCCTGCTCTTTGATAGGTTTTGATTTAGTGCTTTGATTTGCGACAGAGCAACTTCTAAATATAGCACACAGAGGAAGAAGAGAGAGAGAGAGAGAGAGAGAGAGAGAGAGAGAGAGAAAGAGAGGACGGACACTGGCTGCTTTGGTCTCCAGAGAGTTAGTTGCATTTGATCCTTTCACCATCACTCCCTCTACGTTTTTATATCACATTTACACACACACCTTTGTATCCCCCCGATTCCATCTGTCTTCATTTCCCCTCCTTCACCAAATCCCTCTTTACCCACCCCCCTGCTCTCTCTCTCTCTCTTCCTCTGTCTCCCTCTCTCTCTCTCTTTTGCGCACACGTTGGCACGCACGTTATTGCCGAGCTGGGGGGTGAAGAAGCTGGGAATGCAGCAACAACACAGACAAAAACCAGAACAAGGAGGAGAAAAAGAAGCACTGACACTTCTAGGGAGAAACGGACAGGAAAAATAATCACATATGGTCACATTGGATTAGCCGCCTCTATCTATTCGCGCTGCACACGTGCTCTCAGTGTGTATGTGTATGTGTGTGTGTGTGTGGATGAACTATCTTTGCTGTACTCTGGGACATAACACCAATAATAACACACTTATACACTCAAACAAAACAAGCAAGCACACTACGCGTCCAGATGCCTGTGTCTAAGGTACGTTGTATCTTTTGTACTGGTATGAAGGTCAAACTAGGAGCTCCGTCTGGAGACTTGTCTGTGTAGTTGAGATTAGGATTGTTGCCTTTTATTGTGTGTGTGCATGTTTATTTCTGTAAATATGGTGTGAATATCTTGAGTGTGTGTTAATTTGACTGTTTTGGTTGTGTGTAAGTACCACTATTTTCTTGCTGTGATCACAACTGTAGTAAATGAGATCCTAGGTGAAGTCACAACTACTTTTTACATTTCTCACATTTATACAACCAGGGTTTTCTTTTTGTCTTTTCTTAATCAGTATTTTCATTTGTGCTGTAATTGTTTTTTTTTTTGTGGTTCTGAAACGCATGGATATGTATTCCTCTTAGTTACATATCCAGGTAGCAGCTGTTTAGATTTTGTGAAGGATATTTGGACTGTTTTGTTTCTAATATCACATGCGTGCAATCTTTGTGGAGTTTTCCTAATTAATGCCACCCTGAGAATGAGAAAAGACAGGGCACACAAGACACTAAGACAGGGGTGCAAAAGAAATCTGGCAACCTGCTCTGGTGTGATTCATTCTTCAGTTAATTTGGTCTCATATACTTCTAGACGAAGGAAATTTAAACACATCTCTGGGTGCTGGCTTATTTTTACTGTCTATTTATGCCTAAAGTAGTATTTCTAGAGAGAGTGTTAATGAATGAAACTGTTAATGTTGACACAGTATTAGTGTAATCATGTCAAACGCTTTTAAATACAGTTGTATTAGTATTGAATTGTGACCTGATGTATATGAAACCATTTTGTTTTTGTTCTTTAAGCGTATTGTCAGTGATGAATAGTTGTTGACCCGAGCAACCGTGTGGAGAGGCAGCAGGTGTGTGTGTCTTCTACCTTTCAATGTCAAATGTTCCTTGTCACACTGAGGAGATATAAAAAAAAAAACCTTTCCCCTGAGTAGCATTGAGAGGCTCTTGAGATAACAGAGTGAGAGAAAGGTAAGAGACTAGAGAGACAGAGTGAGTAGATGAGTGAGAGATAGAGAGTGCCATGTGGATCAATTAGCCACTCAGGTACAGCAGGTACATTTGTTTATATAACAAAGAGGTTTCCATCCAAAAATAGCGATCAGCAAAAGAAAATGCCAGAAAAAAAAATGTATATGATTAGGAATTGTGTAGCCACAGCCACATTTAAAGTGAGATATTGAGGACATAAAAACTTTTGCACCTCTTGCACTTTTGCTCCTCTGCTGCATTAACAAGAACACTTTAGGACTGGATATCTTTAGGCTAACTTCATCCACGCATCGACCAAAGTGTGGCCATGTTGAGAAACCCAGCCCTACTTAAAATAAACGTCTGTTTAAGTAGTAACTCAGCAAGTAGCACAGACCTGCAAAATTAGTATCCATGATAGGTCAAGCACTAATGGTGTCTATCGTGCAGCAGATTTTTTTTTTCGTTTTTATGCATTATAGGATCTTTTCTTATTGGTTATTTTTAAAACTAGTTTGCTTAGTATCCTCTGGAAATGTAGTTGTCTATATGGAGGAATAGTAAAGCAGTAGAAAACCACTTGCTGCTGAAGTCAGAAGCTGCCATTGGACTGGCTTAGTTGAAAGTGCCCTTAACATTTTATAGCTCTTTTGCAGGGTTCCTGGTCTCTGCCTCGTTGAGGCATTGTTTGAATAGAAATGGTACACTGATATCATCCAACTCAGCTCAAGGATATTGTGGCAGGCTATGACTCAGAGCAGTTACACACTGCAAACATATATATACATCTATCGATCTTTATATATGTATAAATATGTATACAGTGACAATAAAAATGAATGGAACTATTACTGCTGATCAGTTGCGATTAGACAATATAAAACACACAAGGCTTTACAAATGTACACATTACGTTGGATTGTTCAATCTAGAAATTCAAAAGAGGAATTCAAGAAGCGGCTTTAGAGTAGAAGCTACAAAACCAGGAACTATAACGACGCTGGCAGTTACACTGACCTTAAAGCGCACCTTCAACAAATGGATAACTTCTCCGTGTTATGGCTACGATCATGGTTATGTGTTAGCGTTTCCTTTTCAGATAGGATGTTTCTACAACATGGCATGGTTCCTGCTTCATATATATGTACCCTTTGACTTTATAGCTGCGTTGTGTGTGTGTGTGTGTGTGTGTGTGTGTGTGTGTGTGTGTGTGTGTGTGTCAGAAACATGTATGTGTGCTGCATGTGTTTGTGCGCGTTTACAATGGATATGTGTGTCCTTTGTGTGCTTTGTGCATCCTGTGGGACCTGGCTGTAGTGCCTTAATGTCTTTGCAAAGAAATGAAGGGCGGGGGTGTTATGTGTGGGTAGAAATGGACACAATATATGTGATCATATGTTGGACAATATTTGCAGACACACACACACACATCTATAATCATCGAGAACAGTTAGTATACACAGCAGACACATGCACATGCTCATTTGTCTCTTCTTGTTATCGCTATCTCCTCCCTCTCCTTCTTTCCTTCTCACTTGTTTGTGCAGCTTGGGAGTCTACCTTCTTAGCCTCTTGGGCATTTGCTCTCTTCCCCTCTCTCTCTCTCTCTCACTCTCTCTCTCTCTCCCTCTCTCTCTCTCTCTGTGTATGCACAGTTCAGTTGGCCTAGCCCACACTGACAGAATCACACACACCAGCTCCAGCTAGCCAGCCATAAAGGCTCACACACCAGTTTGACAGAGGAAGTAGGCCACTTTAATGGGGATGTGTGGAGTGCCTGTATCTGCCTTAAGTGGACTGTAACCTGGAACTGCTTCCTCTTGACAGGTAGGGTTTATAAACCATCACTTTATTTCTCTTCACTGGAGTAAACGTCTTATTGTGTGGCTAATCTGAAAAGAGAGGTTTCGTGTAAATGGATTTCATGGTGCTTTTCTTTGGCTTTGGAGGAAAATGGATTCATGTGATTAGTTTGAGTTGCTAATATTGTTGATATTGCTGCTGGGAGGCAGGGAGTGGTTTGGTCATACGGAGAAACAAGAACAAGACAGAGAGATGGGAGGAAAGATAGGAAAAGCAATAAAGGCTTATTTATGACAGGCTTACATATATGAGGAGATGGGTGTCTGTCTCATGTGCTGTTTTGATTAACTTAACTTTACTATTTCTGTCTGCTTCTTTCTTACTCTCTGTGTTGGTTTTATTCTGGCTTTTCTATCACTCCATCCAGTTTTTTTAATATAATTGCCCCAGAAATATCACCTCCTTTCTGATAAACAAGAGTTGTGGACAGCATTTTCAGAACGACAGATTGTTTAACATCCCCCGTTTGGCGCTTTTATTTTCAGTCTTTTCTTCTCTGGCTCTATGCCAGTGACGCGATTTAGCCCTCCACATGGCTGGGGGAGTCGTAGAGTGAGAAACATGTGGATTGAGAGAGGAACGGTAGCGAGAAGGTATACTCTGATTCGTGTCAGAGCCAAACTGAATATTATGGAGACAAGGAGTGTGCAAACAGAGGAACCAGAGGGGAAAACAACAACTGGAAGCACACTGGGGAAAATTGCTTTTCTCTTTTCCTCATTAGGGGGATCGTGGGGTTATTCTCTACTTAGAAGGAGAACGATGGAGGGAGAGTGAGAGAGAATTTGTTTTTGTAGTAGTTGGAGCCTGTTGATACACAATTAGGGAGGGGATCGATAACTCACTGTTGAGTAAAGGGTAGCTTGTGTTTAAATGAATTTTACAGTACAGTGGTGTAAAGATATGGAGTATCCTTCCCTCAATCTCCCCCTTGTTCTTGATCAGTAGCAGACAGTGTAAATGACCCTGTACTGTGCACGCATGCAGAGACACACAAGACTGAATGTGATTTATCAGCTGATCTTAAACATCCAGTCCCAGCTTGAACAAATGAGATGTTTGTTATAACCCTGGAAAAACAATCTCACACTCATCACACACACACACACACACACAACGAAAGACACAAATGAAACAAAAGATAAATGCATCTTCTTTCACTATCCTCTTTCTTTCTCTCTCGCACACACACATACATACATAACCCCTCCACCACAAACACACACACACACACACGTCTCTCTCCGCTCTTTCTATGAGGGCCTTTTGCAGTCTTTTTCAGTGGTCACATTGTCTTCAGCTGCCTCACGTCACGGGGCAAGTTACGTCAATGACATTCTCTCTGAACCCTCAGCTTCTATCAATAATGCCTTTGCATCTTTGGATTTGACAACTCGCGCACACCAACCTCATCCTATTTCACTTCTCTCTCGCTGTCATGAACTGTGAGATTTTGATTCCAATGACTGAAACAAAAACAGGGAGGCTATGTCACAAACAGAAATATTAACCAGAAGAGACTACATGCTAATAATTTACAGTTCACATATCCAATCCACTGTATTTCTCTGACCATATAGAATATTCCTGCTAACCTGCAGTACTGCCACCGGAGATGAATAACAGTATTGTTATGTACACCTGATATATATTTAATTAGCTGATGCTAATATTGCATTTGTAGGAGAACAAACCTTGTTTGTTTGTCATGTTTTTTTACTTTACATTGTGACCAAAAGCTTCAGTTAAAAATGTAGACCTACATAAATACTAGAATTTTATTAGAACATAAAACATTTTTATTACTGTAGCCTTTTAATACTATTTTTTTTTTTTATATGATTCAGTTAAAAAGATGTACTTTTATGTTCCCAGTGTTCTCCTGACATCTTGTACTCCCGGTTTCTTTGATCTACAGACCCTTTTTTTTGATTTGTTCCCTTGCTCCCTTTTCCATTTTCTGTTTTCTCCTTCCCTTTCGGCCTGATCACAATGGAAGGGTCTGACAGATGAACGACTATTACCGTCTCATCGCTCTTCTATCAGTGAAATCGAGGGTAAAATAGGCCGGTGCATTGCGGTGCATATAATGAGGCCATTCAGAGATTGTTCATCTATATGGTGTGGTCCCTTAACGAGTTATTGGTATTACACAAGGCAATAAAGGCTCTTGGATCTTCAGACCAGATTGTTCTGGACAGTACATGTCAAAACATACTTAATATATATTTAGTTGGCGCAGACATGCACACAAACCTACAGGGTGTCTTCTCTTCAGTCATACATGTTTTCAAAGAAGCAACAAACAGGATGATTATCATATCATATACTGCAAGCTAAACAACATGTACACCTCTTCTAAATTAGACAAAACATGTATGTCTTCTCTAATATAGGACATGTGATTGCAGGAATGTAGAAAATGAACCGTGTGTGTGAGTTTATGTAACAACCTGTGACGTGGGTTTAAGCAAATGATTTCATTTAAGGCAAATAAACAACTAGGGTTATGTGTGTGAGGACTTAGTGGAAAATGGTGTGGTTCACTTCACAAGTTCTGTAGAAAATAAGTTTGCTATCGCTGTTGAAGGAGATGACGAGCTGCATCACATGGCCAGGAATGTTTATGGGCTCTAAATTACAATGTTACCTTGTATGATTTGAATTCTTTTCACCCTTTTCAGCCTTCTTACTATACTTTTTATCTTTAATCTGTTCATTCTCTCTTTCTAATATCTTCAGTTACTTCTCTAATGAAATTTAATCTACCTGAGGTGTAAATAGTGTAACTTTCATCTTCTGAGCTGTTAATTATTTAAAGAGATAAATACCAGTATTGCAAGGTTACATAAGTACTGTACGTTAAGTATAATTTTACAGCTACATGTTATATGCATCAATAATAATGACTAATGTAATATAATGTAACATATTCAAGATTCAAGAGTCATTCTGCTGCATAAAAAGTACTTATTTTTCATATTTTAAGTACATGTTGCTGAGATTACGTAACAGAAATTAACCGCAACACTTTGAAAACGATCAAAGACAAAAAAAAAATTTTCTCTGAAATTTTGTTCACAAATGTGTTAAAATCTATGTGAATGATCACTTTCCCAAAACAATGCACCTGGCGGGTGTGGTATATCAGATGTCTATGACACAGACATGGTCTATGGACTGGTCAAAAAAATGCCAACGAGTGCTAGCCACCTGTCAGGGGGATGCATCAGCTTGGCAACGGAGAAATACTCACTAACATAGATTGTAGCATAGTAAATTTTTGAAAAAAAAACAAAAAATGTTATGTTTTTATTGAGTGTACTACTTAAGCTTTGAATGCAGCATGCCTTTTTCTTGGAATGGAGTGCTTCTACATTGGTATGGCTATTTTTACTTTTAGTAAAGGATCTGACTTTGGCAAAAACACACCTAGGTAGAGTCTTAGGTAATTGACAATTTTACCATTTATTTCACCACAGACTTAAAAGTTAGGTTAGCAGGAAAAAACACCAGAGCAGCCTGGCTTTTATCAGACACGTTTTTGCGTGGGTGTGGGTGAGAAGCAGTTACGATCCCTCATGTCCTTCTTGCTAAGATCTAAGAAGAACCTCCATATGAAGTATGGCCTCCTTGGCAAGCAACTTGCTTGTAAGTGAAAAGAAACAGTTTTTGGCTCCATTTAGAGAACAGTACATGCATATTGTGGTAAATACCCTCCCTAGATGAACATCAAAGTAACAAGTTAGGCAAGTTATAAAGACTGCCATGTAAAGGAAATTGGCCGTTACAAATTGTGTGAAAAACGTGCCGATATAAACCGTGGTTGAAGAATTTAAGCCTCTTTCTTTGGAAAATGGTCATCAGTATGTTCAAGTATGTGTTATTTGTAATAGACTGAAATTAGTGGCTTAAACATACAACTCCTAAAATGGTTCTTTAATGTGTAACCAAGAAGATGAGGATTCTTATCTCATCTGTTAATGTAAATAGACAGTGTAAGTAAAAGCAGAAGTGTGGAAGGTTTCAGCTTAATTAAGTTTGTTCCTATTTCTTGTTCTCACTATGTTCATTTTATGTTTTCTCTCTGGGCTATGTAAGCAGGGAGTCTTTGTCTAGAGTTCACTGACCTTACATGTCCTTTAAGGAAATCGATGCGCGACGTCAATGTGCAAAGAAAACTAAAGAACAGGCTAAACAAAATAATGCAGAATTTTTGGCGTTGTGTCACTTAAACATGCCACCAGCCAACTTGCTGTCACACTGTAAAGATCCACTACTGAGTTAAGGGAGTTAAGACATAGGGAGTGGCAATGAGGGAAAGAAGAGAAACATGTCTTTTTGTTTAGCAGTGTACAACATTTTTAACAGCATTGCTAATTGAGTTCAGCTGATTTATTGAGGTTGGAGGATTTTTCCAGTGTAATGGCAAACCATTAATAATAGACAAAGTAGAGTGAGGCAGACTTTTAATGTAATGCCTTACTTAAAAACAAGGAGGACACAGGAAATTAAATGAGGAGGAAAGGGAAGGAAAGAGATAAAGATGAAAGATGGCACCTTGAAATTTAGTCGCAGGAGGGGTCAGGGGGGGAGCTAAGATGGCAAAGTTCAAAGGTACTTAGCTTAGATTTGGAGAACGCACAGCACAGCTGCTCCCCTGGGGTGGGTCTCTCATTGCCATGGTAACTATGGGACAGAGTTCACATGACTGTCCCAGGGTGACTGTCCACATGTGTGTATGTGTGTGTTGTCTTGTATTTCTATGTTTATTGGAAGATTTTGTCCTTCAGAGATTTAGACTGAGGATAAGAATATTTCTTTGCATTTTTGTCAGTCTTCATTCCTTCTGGGAGATATTTTGGAAATAGGACTTCGGAGGCATTCACTGCTCTCACTTCTCCTGGGTTTCTATCTAGTTGACACAGTTACACCTAGCATGACTCATGAATGAGTAATTTGGCAGGTGTCACTGGAAGGTAGAACTTGGTCTTGAAGGTGATTTTTGTAAAATATGCCAGTTGGAGCAGGATCATTAGACAGTTCAGTGCATGTACAACACGATTTCTATCCCCATATTACGAAAAATCTAAACCTACTATTTTAGGACTCCCAAGACATCCATGTATATGTATTTGCATCCATGTGCAAAAAGTTGTACAGTATCTGTTTCACGGTTTTGTCTATTTATCATATAGCCTAAAGCGATAATTCAAAAAGGGAAGACACAGATCTGTTTTCTGTTTTGCAAAAAAATGTTATTGATAATAATGAAGCTTAAAGCCATTAGGCCCTTTTCCCAAATGTTGCTTTTGTTTGAGTTCTTTCTTTCAGTCTTTTAAATTTTGGATCTAAGCCCAAATGTACTCTCAGGAAACGGGAAATCTAGGAAATGTGATAAACCTCGCCATCTGCTGATATACTGCCTCTAGTTTTGTATTAAACCCACAAAAAGTGCTTGTGTCTGTTACCTTATCCAGCTCTTATCCAGCTGCATTGAGAGGCTGTAATGCTCACCTTAATGAAACTTAGATTTAGTTTTTGTGTTAGTATTTGTGTGAGGTAGCTGTAACCAGAATGGTCAACATATTAAGTCACTTGTAAGATTCTATGATGGGCAGGAAATATGAAGAATTATAGTTTTTATTCTTCATCCTGCAGGACAAAAGTATGAAACCAAAGTACAGTTAAGGGTGATGGGAATGTCATTCATAGATAGAGATATTTGCTTATAAAACAAAGTGGTGGTTAAATTGAAATTTAATGTTACATACATGGAATTATAAATGAATAATTAGGGGTTCAAGTTTGCAAAAATCATGAATGTCTGCATCAAATTGCATGTTTATACATCCAACAGCTGTATAGACAGTCCACTTGAAACCATAATGTTAACCTGCTAGTGGAAAAGTCAGGGGATCAACAAAGTGAGCTCTGGAGACCGTTAATGTCTGTACAAACTACTGAAGTTGTGAGCTGTCTGACCATCTGTCATTGCCATCCGTATAGCCATGATGCTTGTGTGGCTAAAACACTTGAATTTTCCAGTTTTCTTCAGCATTACAGGAGTCAAATGTGTCTCTCATGGAACAATAACATTTGGTTCTATTTTTTGGGGGGTATTTTTTGCCTTTATTTGACAGATTTAGTAGAGAGCTGACAGGCAAAGAGGAGAGATCGATGGTGTATGAGATACAACAAAGATCGCCTGTTTTCTGCACAGTGCACATGAAGAATTATATAAAATGTGTAAAATGACCTTAAGTGAAATTCACTGGAGCTTGGTGGAAAAATGTCAGAAGCCACTCTAGCTGCCTCCTGGCCTTGAACACGAGTAATGGGTACAATCTCCAACATCTCGTCGAACACATTGAGTTAGCTGGCCAAAAAGGCATTAAATCACATCTTCTCAGTGAGCTGAAGCCAAGCTTTTGCTGTTTCACCACTAAGAACAACAAAACACTTCCACTTAATTCATATTCACAAAACGTATTTATCATTCTGGTAGCTTATTTTAACGTATGGTGTCGGTTTAAAAGAAGAGACGTGTTGCCTGTAAGGGTTATTGTTAAGTGGCCATTTGCTAGTTATACCAGTAGTGCTGTTTATGGTACGATGGACATTTTCTAAGATTTACTCTTTCTCCTCTCCTGTTTTATTTCTTCCTCTCTGCCCTCTTCCACTTACTCATCTCATTTCTGTGTCATTATCATTCACTGACTCCCCTCCTCCCTTCTGCTTGTCTTATCCACTTTGCCTCTTCCATCTATTCACTCTCCTACTCCGCATCCACCTCTCCCAGCCTTTTAGTGCGGGTTTTGTTTCCTCGCCTAATTGAGGCAATGCCAGAAACTGTATTGTGTTCAATCATTGATGACTGAGCCACATTTGAGTACACTTGCACACATACATTAGCTTGTGTCTTTTCATTTAGCTTTTGAAGCTGACGTATTGAAGAGAAGATGTGAAAGAGTGTAGGTGGTGTGGTACATGTCATAATTGGAGAAAGCCTATAAGATGAACAAGTTTGTTCATACGTCTGTTCATTTCTCCAGATAAGGCACAAGGACAGGCTTGAAAGACACAAAGGGTTAATTTGAAGCTGATGCGTACTTGTGTTTCCGTGTGTGTGTGTGTGTCCACTGTAGAGATTGTGAGACAGAACAAGTGTATCTGACAGGACAGGTGGCTCCATTATGTCTCAAGCCATATCTTCAACAGTCAGGGGGTTTTGTATGTAAGAAAGGGAAAGAGAGATAAGGGGGTCAGCGGTGTTGAGAGGGGGAAAGAGAAACTGTCTGTGTAAATCTTGGGTTTAAATATATGTGGACTAGAAGAATGAAGGGTATCCAATTAATTTCCAAAATGCTCATACTAGCCTTATAAAAGAGTCAAAAGTCACAGTGTTTCTGACATTGACTCACTTATCTGACTTGGACCACTATGAAGAAAGAAAGAAGAGGAAAAGGAGGGGCAGAAAGGGATAAAGATAGAGGCTTTACTTCCACTTCCGTCCGTGGGTGCATTTATGAAAGTGCATTTCATTCTAAAAATACAGAGTGCAGTAAGAGGCCTTGATGTCTTGGTTGTAACACCACTGTGAACCATTTGGATAGGATCACAGGGAGGTTAAGAGGGAGTTAGAAGGGAAAATGAGAGGTCTGCATCACCTTGGGCCAGTTGTATATATCCATGAACATCAAGACAAGTCAAGTTTATATTTTTAGCCCTGAGTCATTGCTCAGTCTCAAAGGGCTACACAGTGGCCACATTGGGAAAATGAATGAAACAGACACCACCCAAACAAACAAGAAAGCAAAAGGTCTGAATGTCAGGTTGCGCTACTCAGTATAGCTCTTTGGGTACTTGGACATTGCTAGAATTATACATTTTTTTGACGTAGAAATTCTTCCTCATGAGATACATAATTCCTCCAGCATGTTTTGGGTCTACCCATGAATATCCTACCAGTTAGACGTGCCCACAAATCGTCCAAAGGAAGTCCAGGAGGTATTTTTATCAGATGCCCAAAGCACCATAGCTGGCTCCTTCTAATGTGAAGGAGCAGTGGCTCTTCTTACTCAGCTCATAAACTCTCAATCGCCGCTTTCCTGTCACTCTTCAGCTATCTCCATCTAATAAAGCCTGAAACCCCCCCAAAAAATGTCTTTAAAAAAAGAACCGTAGATAATAAAAACCGAGTTTTACGACGACAGTCGAAGGGTGTGTTTATCTTACTTTTATAGGCTCATTCCAATGGCGATGTCTTCTTTGTAACAAAACTGTTGCTATCCAAAAATTGTATAGTCTTTCTAGTGTTGTTTCAGCACCATGTCTGATGCACACTGTAGACTGAGTGTTATTTATCATGGTATAATAGTGTCATTTTAACTGAGATTTAATTTGGTGTGATTTTACTTTTTTCTACAGTAGATTTCTGAAAGATGCCAGAAATGTTTGAACCGTGCACAGTATGGGGAAATGGCGGATTTCACTGGCCCTCTACCACACAAACACAACATACACAACAAACACATACCAGCACTTGTGTAATATCTAAGTGTGGTAGAAGACACCAGAGGTAAAAGTTTGCAAGGGGTTATTTGTGTGCCTACAGAAAGACAAGAAACTGGCTCAGAGCAGAGTCTCGAGGCTCTTCACAACCCACATTACAAAAATATGAGGTCATATTGTTGCAGGAGACACAGTGACCCTTATTTTAGACCTCAGTGTCCTGTATCCACACATACCGTATTCAGATTGTATCTTCATACACACGAGTTCATACCATTCAAGATAAAAATAACCACAACCATTGCTTCTGCCTCTAGTCCAGGTCTTACACTAAAAACAAAAGCAATACAGACTGAGGGTGATCAGTTTAAAGTTTGTTCTTCTAAGTTGATCCTCATTGAAAGTCCTAAAGGCTCTTTGCAGAATTCATGAATACAGGTTGAAGGTTTAGGGGTGAGTGCAACCAGGGCAAGGGTATCTAGGAGAACTAATAGGAACTTCAAAAGTACACAAACAGCTTGTGAAATGTCATGAGTGCTGTCTGAGAGGAGGCAGCGTTATGTCCAAGTAGAGCAGAGCGTCTTGTGACTACAGCTTATAGTCATGGGTTAACTTGACCAGAGCGATGAGCGATGAGCTCCTCCACACTGCATACTTAAATAATTGATTTTACTTGTTGTAATACTTTTTTAAATACTTATATTGTTGAACCTTAACCATATTGGTTATGTCAAATGGAAAAAACTTTGTACTTAACTTTCAGAACATTTCCATAATTCACCTTGACATATGCAGAATCCTCGAAAAACTTTGTGATCTTTAGCCAGATTTAAAATACAATTCTCTGGGTTAGAGCGATCTTTGCCCACTCAAAACGCATTTGTAATGATCCTCCTACTGAACGCTCTCTGAGCTGGACGAGGTTAAAGCAGCATTTAAAACCAGCAGATTTTGGCAAGGAGGTAATGCAGATAGATTGCCAAATGCAGGGGCGAGGACACAGTGTGCTCTGTGTGTGTGTGCGCACATGAGTTTGTGACAGGGTTATTGTGTTTTAGGAGTGGGTGAGGGTGATGGTGGGCTCGTGTGGTCATTTGGGCTGGAGAGAAATGTATAGTTTGTTGAAATGATAGAAAAATATCAGAGAAGATGGATGGGTGAACAGATGGGTGGCTGGTGGTAACACTTTATAGCAGCAATGTCATCAATTTCTGTGAGAGGTTCAGCTTTTATTCATTTCACAGTGCCTAAGGGCACAATACCAGTTAGTTTGACTGAATCAGAGCAGCAAGCTCTGCTGTAGTACTGTAGCTATAGCAGCACGACTGAACAAAACAGCAGTATATCACAATATGAACTCACTGACGTGGATATTATAATGTAATTTTGTCTTATCAACTATAATTAGCATTGGGTACAGCAATTTATTATTTTGTCCCATGTAGTAATATACAACCCAACCTGCATCTCGGATGCCTTGTGAAGCCCTGAAAGAGCAGCATGTCATAATTCTTATGTTCTTATGTCATCATGACGTGTTACATGATGCCATAGTCGAGAAATCCAGGAAGTCTTGTCTCTCGAGCTCGCACGTCATGAAAGATGGCATGCTACGATCAGTTAGGGTTAAGTATGTAGTCTGTCTCTTCACGACAGCACTATCATTACTCACTCTAAGATTGTGACCTTCGCTTAAGACATAAATGTCATCTAGTCTGACCCTGCCATTATGGCTCCGTTACACCAACATCCACCGTAACACAGATATATCAAGACCAAATTCAATAACTGGTAATGGAATCGTTGTGATAAGTAGATTTGCTCATGGCAGTGAAGTAAATCTCAATCATGCTGAGATAAACTATGTATAGACAGTACATTAATTGTCCAAATAGATTTGACTAACTATTGACTCTGTTCCCTTTTCTAGATGTTGGAGCCTAAGGTGGATGCCCCCTCATGTGAGCTGGGCGGAGCGGGAGGAGATCGAGGAGGTGTGTGCCTCCACCTGCCCCCCCGCAGCTCGGAAGGTGACGAAAGCAGTCTCTACCCCTCCAGTCCCTCAGAGCCTCCAACCCTGGGCAGTCCTCACCCCTCAGAACCTCTCACCCCTTTGGATGAGATCTACATGCCCCTTGGCGGTCTGATGGGATCTGAGGAGCGACATAAGGTGCCTCCAACACCACCCCCTTCCACCGAGGGTGAAGATTGCAAGAGTATGGAGGAGATGGAGATGTGGAGAGAGGGCAAGGATGTGGAGAGTCAGAGAGAGGAATATGATGATGAGGAGGAAGAGTATGGGGCCTGCAGAAAGAGTCCAGGGAGTGAGGGGGAAGAAAAAGAAGAAGGAGAAGAGGATGAGGGAGAGAGGAATGAAGAGGAAGGCAACCTAAACCTGGTGGTGTCTAACACTGATGAAGACAATGCCTCAGAACCCCCTGATACCAATGCTCCTCCGTCCTCCTCCTCATCCTCATTTGTTATCCCTGAGTTGCGCCTCGATCGCTCCTTCAGTGCCGATGCCCTCTCCTCACCCAACACCGATGAAGAAGAGTATGATGAAGATGAAGACGATGAATCCGAAGAGGAGGATGACGAAGACGACAGCGACGACGCCTACCTGCAGCGTAGTGACAGCAAGCGCCGCAGCATGGTCGAGGGTGCCACCTGTGAGAAGCATGGAGGGGGCGGGCTCAGTGTGCAGAATTCCCTCCGCAGGCGCACCCACAGTGAAGGGAGCCTCCTGCAGGACCCCCGCACACAATGTTTCACCTCTGACAACGCCATCAACTGCCTGGAGGTGGGGGCAGCACACCACAAGGGCGGCTGGACACTCCCATCACCTAAAACCTTGAAGAAAGAGCTGACTAAGAATGGAGGTTCCATGCATCAGCTGTGTATGCTGTTCTCTGGGAGGAAGGTAAGCAGCTTCACACTAAGACGATGACACGTACTAGATCATGCAGGAATAAAGTTATAGAAATACAGTACAGTGTTCTCAACTTGGATTATGTTGTCATGTACAACAGAGCAGGTAAAGATTTTAAAAGCCCAAAGATATTAAAACACACACACCAACACAAGAGGAAGAGTAATTCAGCAGCGTTTGAGTGATGTCACAGCGCAGCCCAAAGTTTCAGCTCACTGGTTTCTGTAAAAAGTGCGACATCAAGTGGTAAAGTAGAGCAAGTACACACGGTGAACGCAGTCATTTTATTCGAACAAGAAATTCTTCTTCTCTGAAACGTTTAATGGCAAGTACAAAACGCCACAGTGATTTCTAAAACAGTACACTTATAACATATTAACAGCGTATACAGCTATGCTTGTATACCAGGACAGTCTTGTGCCTGAATATACAGCACATTCAAGTTTAACTGGAGTTTGAAAAAGCCTCTAAACATTGCATGTTCTTTAATGATGAATGAATATTAACTACAAAAGGCACTCCACCTCATTTGCATTTATATAAACCCCAGTGATGAAGTCGTACAGTGTAAGAAATCTTTAGACTCTTAACTGTGTGATGGCTGTCTGCCAACTAGAAGTAAAAAATGTATTCATATATTCATATATAAGATAAGATGTTTTGTATTAAGAGTGCTTCATTCTGTGGTCAAAGCTTTGCCAGGTTTGCAGATTTTTGTATGAATATCATTTCATGTCAGCAGTTGCAAGAAACTGCATTACACTCAAGAAAAGAGAATCCTGTAATACAAACTGAATATATTTCTTTAAATATTTGATCACAAATAATTACTTTTCAACTTCTGTTTGAAAAAGATTTGTACAGTGAGTATGCCATTAATTTCAGTGCGGGTAGTTGTTCCAGTTGTCCAACAGAGGGAAGCATATGCACAGTCCCAACCCAATAACCCAAGCAGTCTCACATCATATCTTTTCTCACTTCACTTTGGCCAAGGTTGCGTAATACAACAGTGCTTGAGAAATCGCAGTGTGACCCCTGGTGTGTTTTTTCTTGCTAACAATGAAGTAATTTGTTTTATCTTCCTCTGGAGTTATCACACTTTAACTGGAATGAAGAGAGGTCATCAGCTCTGCAATGATTTCTTCCAACTAAACTATTTATAGCCTGCACACCTATTTCATCAGTATTCATCTGACTGTTTCTCAAAAGGGGAGAAAATAGAAGCGAGCGAGAGAGAACATGACAGTGATATCAGAGCTCCACAGACATCCCATAGACTTAATGATACACAAATGACAGAGGTGATCAAGTGTTCACTCTGTCATTGTAGTGTATCAGAAGCACTGCTCACTTTTATCTATCTCTCCTTCCACAAGTCTGTCAGCAGACTTGGTAGCCTTAAATGGCAGTGTGTGTGAGTGGTGCAGAGGAGGAATGCAGCAGACAGGGCCGGAGCCTATTTGTCTTGGCAGATTCAAGGGTAATTTTACTACCTATTGGCGTCATAGAAACAGTTCCTTTGAGGCTTGTGTTTCCATTATTTAAAATGATCTGTCAACCCCCCCTTCAATTCATAAATCTCGTGACATCTCTAGGTGCAGATTGTGAGTATCTGTGTCGGTGTGTGTGTCCAATCTCTGACAAGAAAATCTTGTGAGAATCTTGTTAGTATACTACACGTTTATAGTGTACACATTGTCTCACTGATGGGGTAAACGTATGAAAAGGGATATTTTGGAAATAAAAATGCTGATTAGTTGTATATTCATTGATGTGCATTCTTAAAGATGTTTAATTTTTTTATGTTTTCCAAACAATTATTAATTTATCGTGTTTTATGAATATATTCTCACGATGGAACAACATGGATTAAGATTTATCTTACCTGCAAATACGCCCTATGATCAGATGTGCAGAAGCAATGCAGTGTAAGCTAGCATTAATAATATAGCACGGTTTTCAGTTCTTTTGGACTCTTTTGGATTGTGTGCAAAAGTTTGACACTGTTTTCACTTGGGATCCACACAACATCAGTCACAATGAAATATACGAAGAATTAAGAATTTTACAACAGCAACTTAAACTGTCACACTGTTTACTTGAAGTTTTTGGCTGACAATGATACAGCAGACAGTCAAGTCTGTTCAAAGAGTATGTGTATGCGCATTATCAAGTGTGACAGAGGATTTGTGTGAATCTACTGTCCCTCCCCCCCCTTTTCCTGCCTCTGTCACCTCTCTTTTCTCTTGCCAGGCAGTGTTTACTTGCCCTTTAACAAGCACCGACTCTGGCCCTGTCTTTCTTTCCGTTCTGCACCTTTTCCTCTCACTTGATGTCTTTAGTGGCCTATCATCAATACAAGGAGAGCCAGAGACGGACAGAGAGCAGGTCAAGAGAAATAATGTCAGTTTGTTTGACTAAGAGATTTTTCTTGACTGCCGTTTTAAAAGAAGCTGTGTTTTTCCAGCCACTGACTGGTAAAAAAAAAAATCGGGCCCCAAATTAAATCAAACCTGGTTAAGCCACTTTACAGAAGAAAGCCAAGACATGATTTGTTAACCAAAAGTAAATGAATTTAAATGAGAATGAGAAAAATGTGTCACGTCTACATTATTCAAGATTATATCTGTTGTATGGAGATGATGTATGTAGATGGATTTACTGCAGAAAAAAACAACAACTTTAAAAAGTATCAAATTCGTTAGGACCTAATTTCATAAGATCCAGTTGCCAATACTAACAATTAGCTCAATCTGGTAACGATAGCACGGCCTGCCCATCAAATGGTGAACAAACATAGAGCGCTCATTCAGCGGGATGTCGTTTGCCACCTTGCTGAGGAGGTGCTCTTAATGGTCTGTGTGAAACCTCTTCCAAGTAACGTAGAAACCATCATTGGTGAAGAAGAATTGGAGCTAAGGCTGAGAGGGCTAAAGAGTGTTTGGCTTCTTCGGGCTCCATAATAACGCCATTAAAAGGTTTAGGTGGTAAAACAACAAAAATGGAAATTTAAAGGAAAGAGAAAAGCATTTCCACTAATCTGTTTTACAGTTTGGAGCCACTTTGGAACTTCAGTGACTGAATAATCCTCATTTCTATCACGAGGCGATGAGAGATATGCCGTAAATAGCCCTATAAGTCACTGCATGTTCTTTCCAATCAGAATATTAAATTAAACTCTCATCTCGCTGTCCAAACCCTCAAATCCCCCCCCCCTCTTTTTCCAGACATCACACCATCCATCATCTTGTTTCAGTTTGTTAATGTGTTGCATCCACACAGACGCTGTTGCAACACACACATGTGGATCTGACCTCAGTGCTTTTGGCTTAAGCAGGCCAAACATTTTGTTTATGGGGTCTGAATGTTTGTTTGAAATCTGGATAAATATCGGCTGTCCTTCCAGACGCTAGGGGGGGAAACAATTTTAATTTGTTTACTGATGGTTGTGATGGCTTACATTCCTGCGTAGTTTCAAGGATACACAGGGACGCATGGTACAGAATTGAACTAGGTTAGCATTCGTACTTGTGTGCTAACGGGTGGTGCTGTGTGCACACACACAGTCACAGTCAGAAAGATAAATAGACTTGGTATGTTGGAATGAACACCTACAGGATGAATCAGAATGTTTGCAAAAAATGGGCCGTGGGTTCTTCTAGCAGAGGAACATTTGCTTCTACCCATTTTTATATCATCACTGCTATATCTTTTTTTTAATGATATCATCTAAATGTAAAACAATAGTTCATAAATAACCTTTTTATATTCAAACAGTAGGAAACAAGAGGGAGGTGAAATCTCTCGTTTGGCTTGAACAGCATTCAAAATTTAACACTCACGCAGTCAATTTCCATTTAACGTTGGTGCACCACGCACCCAATCAGCCCATCTGTTACGTCTATCTGAAACAGACCTGTAGGCTACTGCACAACTAAATTAATGTTCAAAATTAAATATTGCTGCTTTAGCCTGGTCTTTAAAAGAACAATGAAACAGGGGAAAATCAAAGTGAATCATTTAGACTACTGTCAGAAACTACAGGAAACACAAGACAAGCAGGCTGAACACTGCAGGGTGATCTAATAGGCAAACAGTACACACAACTTCATCTGATCTAAGTCATCACCTTTGTCCTTGGGACTGAATCCAAAAGCTCAAATACAAAATCAAACCTATGCAAATACTATGCTGTCATGTGTGTGCATACATTTAAATTGGACTGACCGTTTTTGTCAAATAAAATGTCCCATGGGCCACAATAGATTCTAGCTCCTTTGAAAATAGCTTAATAGCTTTTTTGGCTAGTACTGTACCTTCAGAGTTTAGACTATCTTCAATTTCCCGGACCTCCACTAAATGTCCACTGCACTGTGATAAGCAGGATAAACAGTTACAGGAACCTACAAATGCAATTTAAGGCCCACATAGAAAAATATTAGTAAACTACATGTACTGGAAAGTCATCTTCAAGTACTTCAGCTAGGTTCTCAGTGGTCTTCCAAAACAAATCTATTAGTACTGACCTCTCATCATTCCCCAGGCCCTAATGTGCATGTTCCCTGTAGTTTAGCTAATCTTAGCTCAAAGGTTATAGTATAAGAGAGTCACAGCACTTGTCGATATCAGGACTGCGATGTGTACCTCACGCGGGTCAGGACGCGTGACCGGAGTTAATAATAGTATGTTTTTTACTGATTTAACTGCATAAGAGGTTCATGGAACGTCAGTGCCTAAAAATACTAGGCATCAATACGGGCCTCTCTCATCCCATCAAATGTTGTTTTGTCCAACGTGAGGCAAAAAACAAAATAGCATATAAAATGTGCCCATGAGAGTGTGTTCTTTTGTTTGACTGTGTAGTAGGTGGCCTTTAATAGACAAAAGGTCTTCAGGGTACAAATACATGTGAGGCGCCGCCAGGATCGACCCGGTAAAATTCTAAATGAGTAATCATGTAAATATTTACTGAGCAGACTGAACAAACTTTTAGGACAGTTGACAAAATGTCCAGTCACCTAAGCATGTATTGACAAAAATGTGAATGAACTGAATGTGATGTTTTTCAGTTTATGGTGTTTTACTTACACAGTTTACAATTAAATTTCAATGACTATACTCATGTCCACCCATGTTAAGGAAAGCAATAATACTGCAAGCTGTCTTCGCAAACATAAATGAGTCACATTGCACAACCAAATGGTCCGCTCACATTCTCTTTCCGTTATTCCACCCAACTCTCCATTCTTGTTCTTTTAATTACAACCTCCGCTTGAACAATCACATTATAAGATGTTATGGCACTTTTAAACTACACATGATAGCTGTGAGTATTTTGATTTTTGCATTAGCTGTACTTTTTGCACTATACAGGTAGTGTGAAGAAAAATTCAAGAAATTGACCCTTTTCTATAGTTGGCCCTTTTTAGTTACTGTTGCTGTCCCTGTCATGTTTTTAAATCTAGCATGGCACAAACACACTTTATTTGCAGTTTGATTAAAGCGGGCTTCTCATCTCTTACCAGCGTCAGTTGTGTCAGCTGAAAAGTCAGTTGCCAGCAGATTGTATCAGCTATAGCAAGTTGGGTCGTAAATTGGTGGGAAAATCCATCTGGAACTGACTTTTAAAGGACTTTCAAGGACTTTTAAAGTTTTAAAAGACCAGTGTGTAGGATTTAGTGGCATCTAGTGGCATAGTTGCTAATTGCAACCCCATCACCTAACCCTAAAACGAGAATTCACATGATGGCTACATACGTAATATAATGCTAAAAGACCCAGACAGAAAGTCAGGATCCTCACCAGTAGAAGGTGAATGGTGATAAAGGAGTGTTGCAGGGTAGAGCCTGCTAGCCGTCGTATTTTAGTACAGCGTTATAAAATTGAATCTTTCCTAATTGTTCACAAATAGCCCTGTTTGGATGCTTACTATAGATAAACATAATGGGAGCAAACAACTCATGGGTTGGATTTATGCTTTAGGCTTTGGGGATGAGGACTAACATAAGTTTGACAAATGTGACTCTGTCTCAGATAATGAGTTTTGTCTGGAGTTCAAAATAAAGACCAGGGCAGAGCAGAACTTTAACACAGTGGAGCTTTCTGTCCTTAACAGGGAATTTTCTAACATTATCTTTAATCCAATAAAATAATGTAGTTTATGTTCTTCTCGGTTTTGGAGTAACACTGGGTCACTGCTCACATTAGAGCAGTTAAACACACTGTTCAGTCCATTTCTTATACTTTTGTTTTGGAGAGGCTAAAAATAGACACGACCCCCCCAACTCTTTCAGTTCCGAGTATTCTTACTAAAGCTCCATGCACAAGGCTTCGACATGTGGTGCAATCCAAATGTTGACAGGCCTGTCATGCCGAGTTCTGATTGCTAAGCTATTATTGGACAGCCGCTGTTCAGGGGGAGGGGTTTAGCAACAGTCAGTTGTTGTGAGTTTGTTTTTTTCATCTTGTTTACTAAATATGCACATCTTTCTGGGATGGTTTCCTCTGACAGACTGAGACGAGTACCCAAGATATTCTGGCTTCACAAGATAGCCAGCCACAGTGACAGGAAGAGGAAAACGCATTGCTAGTTGAGCAACTGTGATAACAAGAGTCCTCTGAGAAGAGCTATCACATTCACTCCTTCTTGATAGAGACATTTTATTATGACTTTGACTTTCAGATGAAATATCTTAATGGACAAATTCTTCACATCTGCTTATTACATTTGTTTCTTCCCTGCCAAATGTTAGGATGAAGTTAAAAATAGGAATGTGTGCTTTCGCCTCAGTTCTCAGATTTTGACCGTAATACTAAAAAATGAAATATTAATATGTTAAAATAATATTTTGTAAACGATCCAGTGCATCTTAAATCATTACTGTTTCTTTCTGTTCTCACGTTGATTGTTTGATGCTCAGTGTAACTGTTCTGTTTGTACACTTCTGTACAGTTTAGAGTACAGACTGTCTCTACCTCCCTACACTCGTACCTTGACTGTAATTCATTTGCCAAAAAAAAATTCCAAAATGTGTGAATTTGACTTGAATTGTTTTTGTATTTTCTACAAATGTACACATTTATTCAGTATTTTCTTAATTATGTAATTCTTATGGCTATGATAAGTGTAGTTATAAGAACCGGTGCTATGTGGGGTAAGAGTCAAACACTCTTGCACAACACCTGCAGGATTATTTGAGATCATTTCCAAAAAAATGAAGTAATATCTTTTTTTCTATTTTTCCCTTGAAATGAAACCTATTTATCTCATCGAATTTAGTAACTCCATGTGACCTCACAAGAGTTCAAAGCTTCCCACGCTCATCCTGCTTTGCCAAGGAATCTCCCACATAGCAGAAACTCATCCTGTGTAGATATTCTTTCTCTCTCGCTCTGCCTGTGTAGGCTCCACATGGACTTATACTCTTTTATAAATCTTCACCACAAAGACAGTTGTTGGCTCTTTGTGATTATTGGTGGAGAGGGGTTAATGAGCTACCTGGATAGTTACTGTTGTGAACTGTGTGTGTGAAGGAGTGTTTTTGTTTTTTTTCATCCTCTTAACTCTGATATTGCTGCAATAAAATGTGAATTAGGGATATAATAGCATTGTTTAATGCTCCTGGTTGCCACTTGGTTGCCGTTTGAGCAAGCATAGAGCAAGTCAAAGACTGGATGTCAGCACACAGAGGTCTGGCTCAGTGCTTGTAACTTATAACACATGGTAACAGTTTGCTTGTATGCGTGACACTTCCTAAGAGCACTGACAAAAGTAGTGGCGCAGGGGTGTTGTTCCTCATAAATAAAGTACATATAGGAGGACAATATAACATAAACACCTTGCAATGCAATTTAACTAGCTAAAGCCTGGACGGGGTGAGACAGGGCGTTGTTCTAGTCAGCTGGTTTGATCGAGCGAGTAAAGATGATGACAATACACATGAGTTATCCAGTAATGCAAAGGCACATCACATGCAACGTAGGATTATGGGAAACCAACTCAGGACAGAGTGACAGCAGAAATCTACATTTCCTCGGTGACCTTTAAAATTGAATTGTTGTTCAGGGCATTGACGGTGTCTTACTTTCATAAGACGTGATGGCCTGATGTCATTGCAGTTAGTAACAGGACCTAAGTCGGCAAACCCACGCTTTCCACCCACCTTAGTGCCCTACAGTGTATACAGTTAGGTCATTAAGTGACAGGACTTGGATGCTATCACGAGTACAACAAAGCCCTTTCTTGACGTTCAGCTAATCCGAGAGAGGATCCAGAAGGCCCCTTGTTTCATAGTTGTGTCTTGTGTGTGTTTGAATGAAGGTGTTTACAGCACTCGTTGCCATAGCAGTATTTTGGCAGGATCGGGAATCGCTTACATAAATGTCGATAGATGGTTTCTTACATATACATACACGCAAACAAAAACATGCACTACAAGTTGCACTCTGTAGTATTAGGATTACACAAGACATGCAGTAAAGTTGAAACGGAACATATTGACCGTCACGTGAATAATAGATAAACACCCAATATCACAAATCACAATCTGCCTCAGGGGCCTTCACAGTCTGTACAGCATCCTCTATCCTCGATTCAGATTCAGCAGAACAGCAGCAGAGGAGGGATGTATACAGTAGGATCTTCTAAAGGAGACACAGCTATGTATGATCAATATTTAAACATAGGAAAAGTTCCAGATTCAATTCCAAACTCACACTAATTATTGTCCTACATTGAGTTTTGATTAAATAATTATCCATGATCAAAACCTTTCATTAATCAAACAGTGATTCAAGAACACTTAGGAGAATGTTCTTTGTAATTATTATCGTTACAGTTTGGATGTCAACTCTTGTCCTCTTCAAGAAAAATGCTCTTTACACTCCCTCAAGATGAAAGCTGCAGCACCTGAAACCAGCAATTGCACCTTTAAATGTTCATCCACTTCCATTTTTGGAAGCTGAGGCCTGTTGCAAATTGTTCAGTGTTGTTGTTGTGTGTAGCTTCTTTGTCCAAGTCCCGGTGTGTTCTGTCTCTGGCGTGAAAATTGTACATACAGTGAGATAACAAGAACGTGGTGTACTTTATCTGCATGGCAGCTATGTAGTCCACATCAGCACATAACCCTGGCTAGGTCTGAATTTTAGATACAAGCAAATTTGTAGCAGCACATGCAGAAACAAGACACAGACACACACACACAATCACTCACACTCACCAAGAGTCAGGGTGAACAACACTGGCGGGATGATGGGAGCACACATGCTGTCCTCACAGGATGAGAACAAGGTCAAGGGAACAATCAGTCCTCGAGGTAGAGAAAGGGAAATCACAGTTCACTCCTTGATGTTAGATGTGCAAACCTTTTTTTTTTCTGTCCGACACTGAAGTTTGTAACAGTCACGTAAAGGTTTCTGCTGCTGGCTATTTCCTGCTGTGACTCACAAGAAAATGTAGCGTGTCTCACATTTAATCGTACAGCACTATCACACTAGTGATATCCTGCAAAACATAAAAGCACACCAGGAACTTTTTATTGCTTCATAACACGCGCAATCATTTCTCCTGATGCTGCTTGCAGTCTGGTCTTTTGAAGACCTTGATGAGTACCACGGCAGTTCAGAATTTCTAATCACTGACAGGTATAATTTGCTTCCTGTCTACTTTTTATTTTTGCATCAATTTACTCTTTAAAGGGTTATTTTACATGGAAATGAATGACGCTGTGACAACAAAATGTACTTTTTTGAAAGACTAATGGTTTTGCATTATATAACAAAATCAGTGAGGCTTGTACCTTGGACTCCAGCTTCACAGATGCTTTAATCTTGTCTTTCACTCCACAAATAGAGGCAGCAAAGTCAACATATTCCATGACTGCTATGTGTCATTTACATCCACTGGGAGGTGAAGCATGGCCTTTACATGAGCATGTGTGTGCGTGACCCACATCATTCCCTGGCTGCCACAGTTGGAATCTCATTCGCAGCATTCCTCCTTTCCCTCCTGCCCGGTATGCATCTCATCCTGACATGCTGCTTTCCTAGAAATGATTGTGTGGAAACATCCCTTATTTTTTTTGGGCTGTGAATAGAATTCCTGTAGCTAATAATTGGCACCTAGTAGCACCTGCATGTCACAACACCATACATCTTTAAGTAGATATTACAATTATCTTTCCCAAGGTGTTACCACATAGAGCTCCGTGCTGCAGAACTGCTGAGGGCTAGATGGGAGTGGAATTTGTAGAGGGATTGGCAACCAGCTCCAAGTTGCGACGTCAACACAGTGTGACAATGTGATGGACGTCAGTCACATAAATGTTCAAAAACTGTGCAGTCATACATAAGGAATGAATGTGCAGCCATGCACTGAGCATTCCATACATTAATATGACTTCATCCTAGTAACACGTAATTATAAATAATGATGCTATTGTTCAGTAATTAAACAAAAGTAAAGACCTGTAGATAGAAAGTGAAGATAGTGAAGTGCGTCATTGCTGTATCAAAACAGCACTACAATAAATATACTTCATCAACGTATTAAATCCAGTTTGACCACGGTAATAGTTATTCATTCTTTGACAGTGATACATTACAGTAATTATAGTATGAATAATTGCTGAACAGCTGTAATACTGAAGATGTTTGGATTCTGCAATGAAAACAAATCTTTTAAACTCTGTGAAAAATGCTCAAAAAAGACCTGACCGTACAAGGGCAGCGTGTTATTTGTCTTTATTATATTTTAGCTGTTAAACACAGTAGCTAGAGAGATGGGTCATTATAAGAAATGTCCTTAGATGTTTTTATGCACCGGGAGTTCATAAACTGGGTCTGATATCCATAAATAACAACTTTCATCTGGTAATTGACCTGAGGAGCATGTGTCACTAATATTTTCAAACTGTTGCTGCCTCATTACAAGTGACAAATCCATCATCTTTGATAATTGCCTTATGAGAGAGTCTGCCAACAGGAAACAGAGTCTGGCTAGAACAGATTGTAGATTTTGGTTAAAAAAAATCATAACTGTCATGAAGCCACTGAAAACAAATGGCATAATTAAAGAAAATATATATTCATGGTTCGCTTTATTGTGGCTACAGCCAATTGGGAATGATTGGCCCATTGGTGCTCCTGATAGCCAGTCTGTGCATAACTGACGGCTTTGAGAAGAACTGTGAAGCCGCTGTCATCAAACAGAAAGGTGACATGGGAAGTGCTCATGCAGGAAGCAGCCATCTCCTGAGCAGTCTTGAATAACAGGAGGAAGAGAGTCAGATCAAGAGCAAAACACACACACACACACACACACACACATCTCTCTCGCTCTCTGTTGAAATCTCACAGACATACACACAAACGTGCAGACAATGCACCTTTTGTATCTGCTTTCATTATGTAGTTTAAGTAGGAATGAGTCAGTATCCTGTCTGTCGGTCACTGAGTTGAAATATTATTGAATGTTGTGGTTGTGCCATTGTATGTGTGTATGTGTGTGTCAGCAGCTACAATCCAATTACGCAAGCCCATGCACACATACACAATCGTACTCGTACGACTACAGCTGTAAGTTTATTTTGTAAAAAGTTTCCTTCTACTTGTAAAGGAGGTTGGAAAATATATTTTTTCTGACATGAATTGAAACAGTGAAGAAAAAACAAAACATATCATTAAAGCAGTTATGTAATAACACATCAAAGAGAATTATAGAGACAAAACACATCAGGAATGTTTTCTCAAGGTTTTTATAAAACAGAAAGAACTGTGGTAAAAATAAATACTCAAAGAATATTTTAGGAATACAACACTAATTTTATAAACTCTATCCTCTTTAAAAATTCAGTAGACACCAGCTCCAAATATGTATTAGATTGCTTCATAATCATTCAAACTCCCCCACTGAGTTCAGCATTTGGTTTTGTTATCTCTCTCCCATGTTTCTTTGTTTAAACATCAGTTTGTGCCTTTATTAGCTCTTTTTTCCTTTATATCTCGTTGGATTTTCTGGCTCTTATAAAGGCTCCATTGTTCCTTCAAATGCCCTTCGGAGAGAGAGGGATCTCAGTCTGTTTTTTGTCTCCCTTTTTCTTATTTTCTTTCAACTCTCTGGCCAAGATCTACGAGGAAGTGCAGACACATATCAAGGGGGCCAGATATGGCAGAGATTATTATCAAAATAGCAAGCTGTGTCCAGTTATTTGCTTGGTTTATTAATACTTGTTTTCCAAGTAAATAAAACAATTGGAACGTTTTTACATGGAAGAACCAGAGACCTTTATAATTGCATGATAAAGTTCCTAATTTCTGGAAACATGTGTTTTTGGGATTACTTTCCCGCAAGGCCTGTTTATCGAGGATCTCAGAGTCACTCCTGGGAAGTAAAACTTCGGTTTACAGCTTGTGAATTAGCTTCAGTTTCGTTATGCAGTAAAAGTTCTGATTTTAGTGTGATCAACAACTGTCAACAGAATTTTTCTGTGTTACAGTGTGCAGTCATCACACTGAAAAGAATCTAATCTAAATAGAATCAAACAATTGATTACACCTCTGGTGTAACTGATATTTATACACCAGAGGTTTTAATCTCCACCATCTTGCACTTATAAACAATACCTTAATTCAGGAGATGCTTCAGTTCTGTCATTGGTCCGTCTTCCGGGTTTTAGACTATAGACAGTTTGGCCACCAAATAAAGGATTCTTCATGCTTAAACCCATCAGCTTTTTGTATAGTGACTGTGAAGGACATTCGTTTACAGTTCTTCTGTCCTAAATCATTTCATGCTGCTTTACTGGGGGAAAATGAGGCATAAATTGCAAAGATGTTTCTGCAAAGCGGTCACAGTTTTATAGTGGAGCCATTATCAAAACGTAGTTTTGAGCTTGTTAGAACAGTCCTGAAACTCTTAGTTTATGAAATTATACAATTCTCATATCTACCCAAAAAAATGTGTCACCCTGACAATTTTGGGCCTGTTTGGATTTCATTATCTGAAAAGCGTTATAAACACAGTCCTATAAGTGATCCAATTTCATCTTTTAGTTGCTATATAAAACAGTCTGCTCAGTTGGATGCTGCAGCCTAATAAGTTGTTAACATGTGTGTCATGTGGCATAATTCTCTTGCACAAAATAACGAGTGATAACAGACTGTGACTGTGATTCACATCTCATCCTGTGCCAAACTAACCTACTGTTGTCTATCGCCTGTTCATTGTCAGATTGTTGAAGATAGAGTGGGAGGTTGATGGTGAACAGAATGGTATGATTCCAAATACGGTATGACCCATTTTTTCTGTATATCAAATATCAGATGCATCCAGTGCAGTCTGCCTTGGTAAGTCACATGGAGACGATCATGGGAATAATTTCCTCCTCTATTTGTGCACTTTATAAGTTCCACATCTTGATAAACATATGACTTTGGTTAAGTCTGTAGTACAGTCGTTTTCCCTTCTTGGATAGTAGGAAGCGAAAGTAGATTTAAACAGAAAACCAACAAATGTTTTCTCACTAATTTTAGCTTCACAAATGGTATTTTGAACATAAGGTTTAAATCACATTTAACCCAATTTAGCATCATTAATTCCAGTTCACACAGTTCCCAGCTCTACAAGCTTGGTACACATCATTGCCAAAGAATTACACAAGACCCTGTGTAAATATATAACATTTCACTTCAGCAGTATATTAGAAGATGTAGTTCAACATAATTATAGGAGTGGCAAAACTTAACAGCATTTTTTTAATTTGTCACTTTATGAAAAGTAAATGTAACCACAGGATAATAACACTGTAATATTTCAGTAGCTGTGTAGTAATCTTGTAGCTTCTGTTAAAGTCTGTGTTTATATCAAAGCTGATCAACATCGGAGCTGCTTTAAACTCAAGGGAGCAGGGTCATGACGCCAGGTTAGAAGACTTGACTGCCTCAGTCTAAAAGGGGTATAACACACACACACACACACACACACAGAGCAGATCCACACAATGTCAGGAAACTTGGGTCTAATGTAGCCCCAGCCCAAGGCTGCACTAAATCGAGTGGGAGATTGTCTTGGTCTCCATAACATTGTTCAGACGCCAGCTTGTCAATTTGTTCTCAAATAAAAGAAGAAACGGGGGAGAGTAAAGGAAGGAAGCGGCCCAACGGAAGTCTGATGAAGAAAAGCAGCAGGGAGAAGACGTTTAAATAGACAGAGGGCCAAGATTCATTTCTCCATTTCTGGGGTTTTAGGTTGTTGGAGGATTTGGGAGCTCGGGCTGACTGGGTCAAGAATGTTTCAGGGCTGTGTTGGGAATATTGTTCCTTCAATATGTTTGTTAGTGCAGAGCACAACTGAAGAACATAGTTTGTTGAGACAAAGACAGTTTTGACCCGACCTATCGGGGAATAACAGCCCCATTGGTGTTTCAAACTTTCTTCCTTGACTTTGACTAAACAGACGTGTTCCCAGGCCGTGTGCATGTGTGTCTATAAATGTTTTCATGGATGTTTTGAACATACTTTAAACACAGAAACGTGTTTGCCCATATGATTGCCTTCACACGTGTATCCGTGCATAGGTACATAGGACTGCAAAGACATGTGTTCAACACACATGCAGCCGGGGTTAAACCTTTATCTGTGCATCTGCACAGCCATCCTGCAACCCTTAACATCTGCATCTCGCACCACAGGGGGCTACATTGTTGCGTGGTCTTTGTCAGATTCTGTGTTTTCTTTCTGTCTTTAGTGGGGCATGTGCACAGTCCATACACATAAGCTTGCACACACACACACACACACACCATGGTTATTTTTAGAAAAGACTCAGACTTTTTTTATGCTTCACTGACCATTGCCAGGCAGTCTGTGTGTGTGTCGGGGCCCGGGTGGGGTCTTGGTGCCAGAAAGAACAGAGAAAAAATAAAAACCTTAGAATAAGCCTGTAATTCTGTAAGATTTAGTTATTTTAACACAATAGTACTAACAGTGCTGACACCTATCTACGACACCTTATTAAACATAGAGTTTGATTTAAATTAATTTACAGTGTATGTCAAAAAGATATAAAATCAGTTTAATATGACTCAAATTTCTAGCCCTTAATGTACCAAACCCACAGCCTGTTAGAGGCTGGTATTCAGTGTTAATGTAGGAAGTGATTTGTTGAGGCCCATAATGACTCCTCTCACATATAATTTAATCAACGTGTTCCTCAATGTGTTTTTTTTCTTTCTCTAAATGGGAATTAAGAGGAAGCTGGAAGGCCATTTCGATCCTCTACGAAATCGTGGTGTTGTAATTTGAAGACGCTCTTCTTTGTTTTAACTGACTTCCCGCTGACAAGATGCAGTCATCTATCTTGATTTGTGGTTCTGCTGTCAGATATACACAGGAGATTTAGCACTGTGTGACAGGGGGACAGGATGGGAAAAGTAAAGACCTTTCATAGGTCTTTCAGGTCTCAGAAAAGATTTTGTTTTATCATCTATCGTTTCCCACAGCTTTCTCACTACTCTAGCTCGGACGCCGTCCACATTGTTCTTTAAATACCTCTGCAGAGGTAGTGGGTGTGTGTTGCAGGCTTTACATTTTGATTCGAAAAAAAGGTATCCAAATAGTCCTTTGCTAATGCTAGTTGTAGCAAGAAGGCAGCCGTTTCACAGTGTGTGTATCGACGTGAATTTCATCCAGCTGGAACATAGCAGTCTAGTGTGAATGAGTATCCAGTCCTTACATGCTGGCAGCTCGTCGATCAAAGGCTGACCCAACAAGAGGACAATCTACCTCTGATCTCCAGTGGCTACACGGCATAATTTGTTCTCCTGATACTCCTGGGTAATCCTGTCCTGGGGGGGATACTTTAGGACAAATGTCTCTGTAGGGCAAAGTTTGCGTTGTTTTTTTAGTTGTTTTCTGTAGTTTCAGGGGAAAGCCTGGCTTACGGCTCCTCTGGGACTGGGACTCCCCTGTTGTGCTGTTCCCTCTGTGATTACAGATTTTTAGTCTCTCGTGACCCTAAATGACTTCCTGCCGATGCAACCTAATATGACCTGTGTTAAAGCTGTTTTTAGAAGCAAGATTTAGTTACTTCTAGAGGTGGAGGATATGTGTTTATAAAATATTTAATTGTGGAATACACGTTTTGGTTATAGCACAGTAGGTAAGAGAAGAACTGATGCATTTTTTTTTCATTTCTTTTGAGTAAATACTTTCAGGCACCTTTAATCATCACCAAATATCATCACATTATCATTTAACCCTACAAAATCATACAAATAGACTGTGATAACAACCCCTCATACACACCATACAGTATGGCAGGTCTTTGTACCCATCAAACAGCAGCTCTAAATATATTCTGTTCCTGCTCTTAGCTTGTACTTATTTTTAGACAGCTCCTACATAACATACACTCTTTCACCTTTCACAGTCAACCGGGATTTTAGTCATAAAGCGTTGAGTGCATTGGTGTACAGTTCCTATAATGACAATGTGAGTCTCAGTTGGAGGGAGGAGTTATGAAAGAGAAGGATGTGGCACAGACTGTCATCCAGAATTGTCTATTCACGGACGTACTCGATAGGTAACTTGTCATCGCTTCAAATAGGAGAAACGATACGGATGCTACAGTCAGCAGTATCAAAAGCGGCACTGAGGTCAAGGAACACTAACACAATGTACTCACCCACATCAACACTAAACAAGGTCTAATTTACAACCCTGATATAAGAAGTTTCACTGCTGACAGGAGGGAAATTTATTTATTTATTATTAAAATGTATTTCTGTTATCATCTTGTCCAAAACTTATGGTAATTTAAAAAAGCCTCAATCAGTTCCTTCCCCTTCCAGTGACATGAAAACGGCAAAAATATTTTTTGTATAATACAAATTCTGAATTGCAGTAAATAAATAATGAAACGCAGCCAAGACAGAATAAATTTGTGCTTCACAGTGTTCTGTTCACTTAAATAGCTCATTGTGGGTGATGCACTGACCAGCTTCAACAACAATGCAAAAGCGCAACAGGATATTACTTTGGGCAGCTGGTATATGTAGGGTGGCTCAACACAGATGGATGCATAATGCGGGAAATGTTTGCTCATGGGGCTAGGCGGTATTGTTTAAATACAATAACAGTCCCACAAATGCATTGTGCGCACACATATTTTCCCATTCATCTAACCATAGTTTTTACTATTTCAAGTAGAGAACAACCTGTGCTAAATTTGAACCTTAAAGGAATAATAACGACAGTTTAAGAAATATACTTATTCACTTTAGTGGCAAGAGTTAGATGAGAAGATACCACTGTCATATATGAAGCTACAGCCACGGTACAAAGAGGGTAGCTTAGCATAAAAACTGTAAACAGCTGGTATCTATCTTTTCGTCTAACTCTTGGCAAGCTGTTCGTCTAAAGCGGTGCTCCACGTATAAACTATCTTTTGACTGAACACTCACTCCCTGACTGAAAGTTTGTAGCAGTGATGGAGAACAACAGCTGTCGTCAGCTTGAAGTCAGGCAGTTAGGTTAAAAGTGTTTATGGCGGGGCAAAATGTGTGAAGAAAGTAAATATGGATTGGAATGTTACCACTGGCAGAAGTCGGGACATTTGTTGTTTATATCTGTTCTAACTGACTGATTTCAAGCTGCTGTTCTCCCTTAATGAGAAAGCTGCAAACTTTACAGCCAACTGAGTGTCACTTTAACCTCAAAACAGCACCTTGAAGGAGTGAATAAGAAGTGAAGACGGCCGTCAGTTTGCCAAATATGTCCTCACTCTGAAGGTTGAGACTCAAATTGGGTCCCACGAAGATGGAAAACACACGCCATGTGTTACCAGCTGTGGCCGGTATCTAGCTCAGATTCAACTGTGTGTTCCTATAATACAATGGCTCATTATTTAGAGCCTCACACACACACACATACAATGGGCTAGCTTCAAGCCATCAGATTAGTGGAGATTGACCCCTTCCCCACCCTGAGGCGACTTCCCTTTTTCTCTCAACCAATCAAAGCGGTGGGTTGGCAGAAAGTGTAATGTGAAACCCGGGGGTCTTGGCTCAACACTTCAAACCTTGGGCACAGTTGGAGGCCAACAGAAACAACAGCCTGTAGTCTTTCACGCTCTTTCACTCTCACAGAATTTCCTTACTTTGTTATACCCAGACACATACTGTTTACAAACACCATCTGCTGCATACACACAGTCACACACACACACAGATTTATTCTTCAAGATACAGACACAAACCACTTTCGCCTGGAGGGATTTACACTGTGAACTGCTGCTATGGATTAATCATTTCGGTGGCTGGCTGTGTGTGTTACGGATGGACTAATCTCAGTCTAGCCTAACTGGATACACAGAGGACTCACAAGCTTACTAGCCAACTTAGGTTGTCATTGCCTGTTGGTGCTAGTTAAAGCTAGCTACAGTATCTGTATGAGGCTACAGGGCCCTCTTTCTGTGTGGAGGTTTGGATGATGCAGTGTGTGCTCTCCTTCATCTCCCCTCAGCTGAGCTCCGGATCCCCCTGTAGCTGTGAGGTCGGCGCCGAAGGGACAAAGAAGAAGAAATCCAAGAACCTGTAAGTACTCAGAACAATCTTTTTTGTGTGTGTGTGTGCGTGTTTTTACTTGTGTGCTCATTTTTAAAGTTAGAAATGAGGGATGGCATTTTTTTTTTGTGTGGATTATAACCTGTCACAACATCACAGTGTTATTTGGAAAAACAAAATGATAATTCGTCATTCACGTGTGAGAAAGAGGCGGAAAGGGAGTGAGAGACAGAACAATAGATGAATCTTTCATAGTCCCTCCAAGTCCTTTCAGTGTTCAGTCATCACCTTGTTATTTTCATGCTAATTCAATCAACATGTGCGTCCAGTCAAAGGGTACAAATTTCACACCCTCCTTTATCATCCATTATTTAAGGGGATGTCTTCACTGTTGTCTACTAATGGTGAATGATAATGACCTCTTTCAGCACATGTGGGGTTAATGAAGACATCATCATGAAACTTATTGTGACAATACAGTATGTTGTATTGTCAACATACGGCTGTGATTGGATTAGTGGACTGAGGGTGGTAGGACATATATTTAAAACACTGCCCTTTCCTCTCTATTTTTTGCTCATTTAATTAACTAATTTAAGGGGGGATTCAATATTTAATGTTCAAACTGTGCAATGCCTGCACATGTTCACACACATATTATGCTTAGGGTGACAGTGAAAGTTAAAGCTAATGATTTAACGCAGATCATCATCTACTTAATTAAGTGGTAAATGACGTGTGTGCTGCTGAGGAGTGTTTGGTGCCATATGTGTGCCTCACATTCTCAGCGGTGCGAGAAGTAAGGTGTGTGTTGAGAGCGACGAGCGTTTGTGTGTGTGTCAGATGTGTGCGTCGACACCTCAGTGATTCATCAGCTGTTGAATGAGCTTTATTCACGCTCCTGTTCATCAAGATGAAAGTGCATTTCACGCTGTGAGGACAATAAAAGCCACTCACACTGGCTGTCCTTGGGCTTGATAGCCACCCATTCTTCTACACAAGCTGTGTTTTTATGTTGTTTAGTTAACCGACAGATTAAGTGATTAAGATTCCACAGCCTTTTTTCTGGAGTCTGCAGTATGTTGCCCTTTTTTCTGTCAGCTGTTGCAAACAGCTTCAGACCTGCTTCATTTCACAGAATACAACATTGATTTTTAGGGATAATAAATGTGTTTTCTTTTCTTTTATTTAAATGTTTTAAATCTAAATTGTGTGATTGTCTTTGGCAGTTTGCAAAAAGACATATCTCCAAAGAAGGATTAAAGGTAGAATCAAATCAATATTTTTTTCTGCTCAGGAGTGTCTGCTCACATTTTTATTATGCTCCAGTCTATTTTCACTATTCCGCTGCTAAAGGTTGAGAGGTTGCCATTTGAACACCTAATGCGAGTTACCTTAAATGGGTTCACCTGTGTTTTTTGCCCTTTAAGAGACATCTGTGCCTACTTGTGACACTGTTGACGACTGCATGGGGGAAAAAACGGACAAAATATCTCCCTGTCATTGAGAGCGACCCTTTTCTGTCATCATTAGTCAATATAATGAGGATAAGTCACAAAGCTTTCTGAGCATGCCATGTTTACACACTGGTCTTCTGTCTCCTTTATTTACAGCCTTTGTTTCCATTGAATTCTCAATGTCACAAGTCTGTTATCACTTATGAAGATTTTTTTTTTTCCATCGTCCAGAACTTGAGACCCATTTTCAGCTAGTTTTCATTATGACATTCTGTAAACCCAATACCAGAGGTAATACTATACTCAATCATATTAACTCACACCAATAAACATACCCTCAATACAATATCTTTCTGTGTAACTCAGAGGAATACAAAACCAATATGTTGCTGCTATAGATAGAAATCTAGGTCCTTCTATATAACCAAGCATAGCGGAAATTAAATTATTTCTTCCAGATGTTGGAGACAGATATATAACATATAGAGATAGCAAGTAGATGTATATTAGCTTCTGACACAGCCAAATCATGCTGAGATATATAGCCCAAAGAGAGTACTTGCTCATTCTTCCACGGGATAGTCTCAGTGTATAAACACTCTTCTTGTTTCTTCACACTTCTTCTTGCCTTAATCACTATGACTCCATCATCATTCAAAGAAGACTGAATGAAATACACAACATTAATATTAATAGAAGAAGAAAATAGATAGTATTTTTCACTTAGAGGTGAAATGGTACTTTCATGCCTATTACATCTGTTCTCTTTGAAACGTCCTCTCTCCACTCCTACAAAGCACTTGGCCACTCATGCTCCATTTTCAACAACAAAGACACCATTATGGTCATCAACTTCTTAAGCATTCTCCCACTCCACTTCTCCGCCCCTATACTCTTCCTACCTTTTTACATTTTGTTACTTCCTGCACTTCTTATTTAGCTCCCTGATATTTCTAGTTTTTTTTTTAGATCCAGCACAGCTGTTTTCCTGAAATGGTCTCCTCTCCGCCCTCACTTATCACCTTTTGTTTTTACTCAGTCCAGGTGTTCTTCAGTCCCCAATCAATGCATCCCTGCACAGCTATACTCCCCTTTTCCCATCCGGTGGCTTCCAACAAGTAGCAATAAAGCCATAAATCTACAGCACGTCAACTATTATACCAGAGTAATGTGCAGAAACGTGAGCTTGTTGACAGATTGCCTGAGGCAATGCTTTTCATTTCTGGGTGTGTTTTACGACCATAAAAAACTGTAAATGTAAATACTGACATACCGATACCTCAACTTTGGTTCATGAAGGCGGGAAATACAGACAGATGGAGAGAGCAAAACGCAGCTTTCTGCGAAGTGTTTATTACAAACACAACAGAAGTAACCATCTGTGTGTTTGACGTCTGCATGTTTGCACTTTACATACTGGAAAAATGCTCTCGTCTTGATAGATGGAGAGTGGTATTTTTCACAGCATAATACTGATTCTGTGCCATTTCTGGTAGCAGTTCCCAGACAAATAATAAATATCACCTGGTCTTGGTGTGCATGTAAGGTCATTGTTGTGTGCTGAGAAAGTTGGCCAGGGTGAACGTTAGTTCTGTAGTCCGACAAGATGTGCTCTGACCTTGTTGTGGAATCAGTGTTGAGATTATGTG